>APFE031323777.1:0-26925 GCA_000404065.3 Pinus taeda | reverse complement strand
TCTATTCTCAACTTGGATTGTGCAGTAGAGGCAGGCAAACAGTGGAGGAGATTTGAACCTGTGACTTGTTCAGATCTGAGCTAGTTTGTGTGTAGCATGTGGAGATAGTACTGAGTACTTGTGAGGAGTATTGCACTATGTATTGTTACATGTTCTCTATCATTATAATATACAGATAGTTGGGGGTTTTCAGCTGCATGCTTTCCCCATTACATACTGTGTTAATATGTGTGATTGATGTTTCAATGTGCGCATGTGATTGCTTTTTTAATTTCGCAAATTGATGATCAATGGTAGAGTTATGTATTATGCATGCATTCCGCAAATAGTGTATAACCAGGATAATCTCTGTGAAAAGTGTTATATTATTCAAATTTCTACATTGTACATCCAGAAGATCGGGAAAATAACGTCTTCACTACTCCTTGGGGCACTTTCATGTACTCCAAAATACCTTTTGGACTGATGAATGTTGGGGCTACTTTTGAGAGAGCCATGGACATAGCCTTTGTGGGAGAGAGACAAATGTGTCCTTATTTACCTTGATGACATAGCATTCTTTTCCAGCAGTCACAAGGACCATTTGCGGCATTTAAAGAAGGTGTTTATAAAGTGCAGATGTTTGGAATTTCTGTGAACCCAAAGAAGTCACAGTTTTCTCTAGAAGAAGGCAAACTTCTGGAACATATTGTTTCTGCTGAAGGTGTGAAGATCGATCCAGCAAGAGTTCAAGCAATTCAGACATTGTCCATCCCAAGGTCAAAAAATGACATTCAATCTTTCTTGGGTAAAATTAACTTTGTCAGGAGGTTTATTCCAAACTTTGCAGAGCTAGTGAAGCACATCACTTCCATGTTGAAGTAATAATTAGAAATAAAATGGACAGATGGTGCAAGAAACTCTCTTGAAGCCATCAAACAAACTATAATGGAAGCTCTCACTCTAATAAGTCCAGATTATACCAGGGAATTTTATATCTTCTCTTTTGCCTCTTATGATACACTTGCAGCAGTTCTATTGCAGAAAAATGATGAAGGTGTAGAGCACCCTATGGCCTTTTTTAGCAAAACTCTGAGGGATGATGAACTAAGGTATGACCTTATTGAAAAACAAGCTTATGCTCTCATAAAATCTTTAAAAGTATTCAGAATTTATATTCTGCATTTCAAAGTGGTTGCATATGTACCTTCAACCTCTGTAAAAAATGTCCTAACTCAGCGAGATATTGATGGAAAGAGGGCTAAATGGATTGCAAAATTCATAGAGTTTAACATAGAGGTGAAGCCCACCAAGCTTGTCAAAGGCCAAGGCTTGGCTAAGCTTATGGCTGAGGAAAATTGCAGTTTGTTAGACATCAATTGCATGGGTTCAAATTTAGGTGGTGAGCAGACAGAGGAAGCAGCTGAAAAGCAAGAGTAGAATCAGTCTTTGACTGAAAATCTAGCCACCTATGAATGGTATTCCAGTGTAGTTCATTTTTTGCAGAAGCTAGAAGTCCCTCCAGGGCGTAGCTCAAGTCAAGCCCAAGCCATTAAGCTCAAATCAGCCAAATTCTGCATTAATAAAAACCCGCTTTATTGGAGAGACCCATCAGGGATCCTCTTGAGATGTCTAGACAAAGGACAATCTATGGAAGTCATGCACCAGTTCCATTCTAGCATCTGTGGAGGGCATCATTATTGGAAAACCACAGCCCAAAAGATCCTGAGCACTGGGCATTATTGGCCTACTATGTTCTCTGATGTGTTTTCTTTTGTGAAGTCTTGTGACAAATGTTAGAGGTTTGTAGGAAGACAACAACTAAAATCTTTGCCCTTGAAGCCAGTGCACGCCAATGGTCCCTTCCAGCAATGGGGCTTGGACTTCATAGGTGAGATCAATCCACATTCCAGTGGCCAGCACAAATGGATCATGGTAGCCACTGATTATTTCACCAAATGGATTGAGGCTATACCCACTAAAAAAACTAATCATCAGGTTATCATAAAGTTCTTGAATGAGAATATTTTCACTAGATTTGGTTGCCCAACCAAACTAGTCACTGATAGTGCAGCAGCTTTTAGGACAGAATAATTGGTGGACATGTGTGAATCCATGGGCATTCAATTGATGCATACTACCTCATATTATCCTCAAGCAAATGGCCTAGCAAAATCATCTAACAAGAGTCTTGTAAGGATAATCAAAAAACTGTTGGAGGACAACAAAAAGAACTAGTATTCCACGTTGAAGTTTGCATTGTAGGTTGACAGAATTACCAACAAGAAGTCCATAGGAAATTCTCCATTTACACTGGTTTATGGCGTTGATGTTGTTTTTCCTATCCAGCGAATTCTCTCTGTGGCCAAATTCTTGCAAGAAGAATAGAAGGAAGAGAATGACATGGCGAGAAGAATAAGTGACTTGGTTGAATTACAACAGATCAGAGAACAACTGGTTAAGAAGTCAAGAATTCATCAGAAGAAGACCAAAGAAACCTTTGATAGAAAAGCAAAAATGAACAGTTTTCAGGTTGGTGACTGGGTTCTCAAATGGGATGCATTGAAGAAAAAGAAGGGCAACCATGGTCAATTTGATGCCTTATGGACGGGACCATTTGTCATTGCTCAAGTTCAGATCAACAATACTTTGGAGGGGGAAGGTCTTTTTGATGGCCCAGTGAATGGGCGGTTTTTGAAACTTTACTTCATATGAGGCTTTAAAGCCTTATTATTGTAATAAGTTTTTTCAGTTTTTGTTTTCTATGCGAATAAACTCCATGCCCAATGAAACACTAGAGATAAGTTTTTTTTTTTTGTTACTGGAAATGCAGTAGTCTATAGTTCTTGAAACCTCATAGTGAGGCTCTCATCCCCAGAAGGAGCCAGTGTTAGCCCTGAGGTGTAGTGCTGCTATTTTGAAGACTAAAGGAGGGAAATAGTCTTTTCTGATGTTATGGAGAAGTTCTCATACAATCCACACTTCATCCGACCAACGTTATACGCTCACTCGCTTCAACCAATCACCACAGTTAGATCATTTCCGCCAGATCTAACGGCTATCGCGCATATCGCTCGGGCAACAAGAGAGAGGGGTACCCGCCTGATAAAGTGGTTTCCTCTCTCTCCTCCGTTGCTACGTGGCGCTCGATGAATGGAATTGGGCGGGCTCCAACCTTGACCACTTACCGCCCGATATAAACCATTTTCGCTTGAGTAAAAACTGCTCCTGGGCGTTATCCTTCGAGTACTTCCTTCGCCTGATAAATGTTCAATCTACCTATCTAAGATCTGAAGGCTCGGACTTATTCCGCTCCCGCCACAACTTCAAGCCTCCAACGATTGATCTCCTCCGTCCATTCCTCCCGATCCAACGGCCCCCATGCCCCACTACCCACCAGTCACCCGAGGGGGGGAATTTGTTGGCTTTGTTAGTGTTTTTGACAGTGGGACAGTTGAACTAAAATAAATGAATGCATGGCCGAAAGGGGAAAAAACAACAGCACGATGCAGCCGAACCAACAGAAATGATCATGGAACATCGTTGGCACGAGCTAACCACCTAACAGCGCGACGAAATTACCAGAATTTGATTACCACGTCTGTTAGAAACAGAGCTCTCTGAGCTCATGTTTGTCTAGTTATGGCACACTACTTTGTGCCATAACTAGACAAACATGAGCCATAACTACTTGATGCCATACAAGTCTCGTGTTAAAAGGATTTTGAAATGTATAGTGTGATTAGAGTTCACAACTATCACACTATACATTTCAAAATCCTTTTAACACGAGCCATATTTTCCATAAATTAACAACTTTGATACCATTAATTATAGGATAGAAACCTTCCTAAGGCTTGTATAGCCATATAGTCTTCCATGACACCTCAATTTCACATCTTGGCCACCCTACTAGCTATAATCCCTTCATTAAGGTACCCTTGGTACCATAATTCCGCATTGTCATGAATGCATAATGTATGCTATCATGATATGCATCTTATAACATAACAAGAACAATAATATAAACATGCATACACATGTATAAACCATAAACAACATATGTACACATGATAAAGCATAACATTGAGCACCTAAAAACCATAATCACAACACTTATCTTACATAAATGGCACCAACTAGCTACACACATCATTGGTGTAGCTCTCAGAGTAATAAGTTAGCCTCGAATTGGGTCTATGACTCCACAAGGGCAAAGGCTACCTGAGCCAACTAGGTTTCACCTTGAATACAAGTAATGGCTAGGCCAAGGTACAAAACTCTAGCAACAATTCCAACCACACTCATACCCCTCAGACACCCTCAATTTTTCCCACTTCCATTCTAGGTCTCCAGAAGAGGTCAACAAGGAAGTCTCATCATTGTAGCTCCAAGAACTTCTATTGTAATAATGGAGTCCTTTCCCAAATCAATCCAAAGGTAATTAGAAATAAAATCCCACCTAGGGTTCACAAGTTCCATAAGGCAACAGGGTCTTAGTGGCTCCCTAAGTTCACACCCCCTATATCTAGACCAAAATGAACAACAAACGATAAGAATCATAAAATGGCCCCATTTCCATTAAAAATAAGGTATGCACATGTATGTCAACCTTTTGACACATGGAACCATGTAGCCACTTTCCCACCACTTGGGAACTTAGGGAATAATATATGCACTATGATTATGGACTTGGAAATATAATATTATATTCTTTGGCTTGGCCCCTTTCCTTAATCCCTTAGCCCCCTTTCCCTCTCATGGAGTCCTAGCACTCCACATTTTTTTTGTGTAACTTAGTGTATGGTAGTGGTAGATTATATATATATATATAATATACATGTACAATGCTTAACTCACTACCCTTCAAAATATAGGCACTTCAACCTAATATCATACAATCACTCTAATCCAAAACATACACACACAAGCATTTTAATGCAAAACATACTAGCTCGCTAACTTAATATATCATATGTACAAGCATTTCAATGCAAAACATACTAGCTCACTAACTTAAGATATCATATGTACACATACACATACAATTGGGGATCCAAAACTAGGGCATCACATTGTGGTTTGTAGAAATACACTCATCAAACATTGTTGCACAACCTATGCACTAATTTTAGTTTAGACACATTTATTTTGAGGAGATCCAATATTTTTCATATAGCACTTTGTTTTATTGACCTACCCTTTCAACCTGAAGAGAATCGATATAGTTAGGAACCATAGTGAATCATAAGGCACCTAAGAAATCTTTTAAGCTTTGTGTCATCGATTTATTTGCTCAGAGAGAGGTTATTGACAAATTATTATAGGAGTGAGATCATCAATCAATTATTATTAGTTATGAGGTTTTGTTTCTAGACAATCATGCCACAACATGTCAAGGTCTTGAGATAGTGTCAATGAAAACTAGGTCAACAACATTGAGTATCAAAGCATGTTTCCTCCTTCGAAATATGTATGTTTGTGTGTCCACTGGGACAAACCCAATTAGTTGAGGGTATGATTGTTATTCTTCCCTCACATGTTTAAGTCGCATTAGTAACATGTGCTTTTCATTAGAAAATCATTGATAAAAAATCTAGATTACCCTAAGTACCATCCTTGAGATGAGGGGAAGTGCCCAACAATTTCCTTAAGGTTGAAGTTTCAAGGAAGAAAGTATGTGTATGTGTGTGTGAGAAAGTGAACATTAATGATGAACATAACTTACACAAACTATGATTGTATAATGCATATCTTAGCCCACATTGTTGACTTTGTGAAATGTATATGCCTAAATTTATAGGCCCCATGTTGATGGGAACCTATAAATCATAAACATATTTCTTGCACTCATCCAATGTATGACTAATCATCACCCTAGAGTAGTAGGAATGGCCCATATTGATGGAGACATCACAAGTCCTAGAGTGTAAATTTCTTGCACCTATCACATGGACAACTAATCAAAGGCCCTTTATTAGTGGGTCATGCTTAAATTGACATATTGAGCAAAGAGTTGCATTCCAATAATCAATCTCACCAAGTAAGAATTACATTCCAATAATCAATCTCACCTTATTTTTAATATAACAAAAATTAATCATATAATTATTGTAATAGTATAGACGGATAATTTGATTGATTCAATGATATTGTCAAAAGCACAGTGTTAATGGGAGGTCACAAGGTCCATTATGCCACAAGGCTAGACTATTCATTTCACTCAAGCATTCCATAGCACTCAAAATGTTGGGTATGTGTTATATTCTTTCCACGACTAGCCTCATGCGTTCTACATTATGCCACAAGGCTAGACTATTCATTTCGCTTAAGCATTCCATATCACTCAAGATGTTTAAGTACATGTTATATTGTTTCCACGACTAACCCCACGCATTGTATGTTACGTTGGGCACGGCAAGGGGCGACAATCCCCTTGCACGGGTCTGAGGAAGCGCCCCGAGAATTTTAATTTTTTTTTATGCAGACCCAAGGATGGGGGCAAACCTAGAGATGGTGGACAGACCTACCCATGGTTTTGTGCATGGTTTTTGCGCATGGTTTTGGGCATGATGGTTTTTTGCCCATTGTATTTTGTAGATCCTCTAAAGGGAACTACAAATATGTTATAATCCAAGGGTTAATGGATTGGAGTTTATGAATGCTTCAACATATATATATATTATATATATATATATATATATATATATATATTGTTACATGGCAAAGAATATAATGAAAATATCAATCTCATGATCCTAATTTTGGGATCTAGGAGAAAATCTCTATGTATATTTATTTTAAATTCTTGTCTTTGTTTATTTTTCTGTATTTTAAGGTAATTTATGTACAGGGTTAAAACCTACACAAGAAGCCTAGTTACCATGTAGCATCAATGTAACATTAATATTAAGCATTATTATCATTTACTTATATCATTTGAATACCCCTAACCAACACAATCTAATTGGATTTAATATAGGCAACTTACAAATGCAAAGTATTGGGTGTTCATCATCATCATGTGCAATTTTCCATTATCACTACCCACCCATAGGTTATGATCAATCATCACCTCCCCTAAGATAACTTTACTCAAAAATGAACTGCACAATGTAAGAGCAAATCATCCACTTTAAACCAACACTTGATAGTTCACTCTTAGATGTTGTTGTCTTAACCCAAATAATGCACTACCCTCTTCATTTCCAAATCGCACTATCCTCTACAAATGCATTCATCACAATGCCTTCTCAATTATCCACCTTGCATGGGTGAACTTCCTTGATCCTCTTGCCCAACAATTATCTAGCCTACCATCTTGCTATATTGTAGCATCTATTCATATGTTGATCACCAAAACTACCACTTATCATGCACCCTTAATGAAGTTAATGAAGTTGACCATCTCACACCACCTACCCATAAGTTAGTGACTAAAACATTTAGAGTTCTTATACACCATCCACCAAATTCACCTAACTCACCAACCACTATACTATCACTAAACCTTAAACAATATAAAAATTTGACCACTTAATAAAATTGCTAAACACATTCTTATCTAACTTTTCAAAATTGTTATTCATTTCATCCCATCTATTCACCCCACATAAACCTATAGGTAATTAACATGGTCCCACACACAAAGAAAATGAAAAGAAAATATAAAGCATACCAAAAAAATAAACTACAAAATAATAAAGGAAAAGAAAATATAAAATATATCAAGAAAATAAACCACAAAATATAAACATTGTAATTGGTCGTGAATCCCCTTAGAAGCCTTTCGAATGAAATAACTGCGTATTCCGCTTACAAAACAAGTAAAAATGATTCAACTTTACTAAGATTATCTTTGTTCCTTCCTTTGTCATTAAACCATGTAAATACTTGACGTCCTACAAGGGCATCTTCACTATTTCTAAAGTGTACCCCTCATTTCGTCACACCAATCACTATTTCTAAAATGTACCCCTCGTGTCGTCACACCACTTGGCCTTTAAGGCCGGAAAGGTAAAGGTTGCTTTCACAATATTGAGGTACACAAGGTAAGTATAATTTTCAAGATGTAAACATAAAGAGAAAAGAAAGTTGCGTTCACTGCATTGAGGTACGTAAGGTTGGAGTAATTTCGCTAGGGAAAGTTGCTTTCACAACATCGAGGTACATAAGGTAAGTGTAGTTTCCGGAGGGAAAGTTGCCATAACATCTCAAATTAATTTCCACTTTGACCATTCTAAACAAATAAATTTCATAAATTCACTTTCACCAAGGTAAACAAATAAATTTCATAAATTCATTTTCACTAATGTAAACAGTAAAATAATTTGCAAAAGTCATAAAATTAGGTGAAATCTATTTTCAAAGTTGGAGGTGAGACACTTTCAAAATAACCATTCATTAAATAACTTGTCAAAGTCATAAAGTTAGGTGAAATCCATTTTCAAAGTTGGATGTGAGACACTTCCAAAATAATCATTCATTTTATATATAGAGAAAGAGACGGCACCCATTCCATTGATTTGATTGTGTGCCAAGCACGGTACAGAAGATAGATAATGATTCAAGTCGCACAGACACTACTACCTATCACAATATTATATTATTTAATAATACATTTATATGAAAATAGATAACGATTCAAGTCGCACAGACACTACTACCTATTACAATATTATATTATTTAATAATACATTTATATGAACGCATAGGCGGGCCTATTTCATTTTATTATGACAACGACCCTACTTGCTTCACACGAGTGAACTGTTAGCAGAGCAACTACGCCACGCAACGCAAACTAAAAACCTAAGAGTGGCTGTGGCCAGGGTGACCGCCCCCCCTAATATCCAAATTGTTGATGATACTTATTGGTTAGCCCTACGTTTCGGCTTCGGCTCTGGCTTCGATTTCTCCTGCAGCGAAGATGGCCAAAAGATCAGGTCATAGGCAACGATCGAGTGATTGGATGGTGCTGCTAGGTATATGGTACTGCAAGCTCATCTAGACACCATTTCAAGAAATCAAGATCTGATCTGTAAAAATCCCCAAAAATAAGCTACAGAACCCTAATCTCAGCACATCGTCGTCATCATCCTCCGGAAATCTTGAAAATCGACGAAGCCATCGCCGTCCTTGTCGACTCCTCTGATCATCTGACGGCAATCGTCAATGGTGCACTCTGCATCTCCGAGGCTTGTAAGGACCTTGTGAAGTTCTTGCGCCGAAATTTTTCCGTCCATGTCGGCGTCAAAGATGCGAAAGGCGTCCCTAAGGTCATCCGTCGCAGGGAATATGCCTTCGCAGGCGGCAATGGCGGTGGCGTCTGCCGTGTCAACAGTGTTGAGGGAGATGAATTCTTCAAGATCGATGCAGCCGTCACCGTCTTGATCTGCGGCCTGAACCATGAGGGCCAACTCCTCCTCGGAAAGATTGTCACCCAGGCTCCGCAAGACGCAGCCGAGCTCCGATTTCGTGATCTTTCCGTCGCCATCGGCGTCAAATACCTTGAAAACCTCCCTCAGCTCGTCCACGCCGCTCGTGACCGTGGGCAGCATGAAGCCAGTGCCGGTGCTCGTGGCCGTGGGGATTTGTTTCCCCTTTTCATCTTCCACGCAAACCACTATCTCTGAGTTGTTGGTGTGTGGCACCGACACCTTGAGGCTGCACGAAGAGGAGGCGGCAGAGTAAGAAAGAACGCTCTTTGGGGTTTCCACGGGGCTCTTGGAGAAAGATGATAGCGAGTGCAAAGATCCGGAACGTGACGAGGTCGATTCCTCCCCGGATCCCCCTTCCCCAATGGATCTCGACTTTTTCGATTTTCTCCTCAACAACCCCTTTATCTTACTCTCCACGAACTTCATAATTGCAGAATCAGTGAACTACAAAAAAAACAAAGATATAAACACTAGCCAAACCTGTGACCAGGGGTGGGAGACCCTGCGTATCCAGAGACCCTCCAGGGATGCGCAGCTACCTATCGCCCTCCAATGATACAAACCAGGGCAGGCTAACAAAGCAGGAGGCATGGATGAAAAGAAACGATGGACGCATAAGCGTATTATAGTGGGAGGCGAATGAGCAGTTACGAAGCTTCGTGGCTCCTTCCTCCATCAACCTGCACCTTCCTGGAAACCTCCTCCCCCTCGTCAGTCATTCCCATTGGATTCTTCTCCCCTCCCTTTTATGACATTATTATTATTCGCGGGCTGCAAAATCCAAAAAAGATAGAAAATCAAGGAAAAAACGGACTCAAGTCCCATCCGTCGCAACTGTCCTTTGCCCTTGTTTTACTCAAACGTCTTTATCAAACTTGAAAATATCCAATTTACCTTTGAATTGTGTGGGTGTGAATTTTCCCTCTCCTCCGGCTGCGTGAATCTCATTTTTCCACCGATTGCCCTGTTGCGGTCAAAAGTGGGAACATGTGCACTCGCGTTTTTTCTTCAGTTTTCTGCTGTCAATTCCGTAATAGGATGTGGAATTTTTATGGATTCCAACTCCACCCACGGTAATGCCGTCATTTTCACAACCCAACGTTACCTTACCATTGTAGTACGGGACAAAGGCTGTCCTTGCAATTAGTACCTTGTGTGGCTTCTGTTTTATAATTTTCATTTTGTTAAATTATTTTGGAGTTTTTTATGGAGGTGGAAGAATTGTTGGACGGTTAAAAGTGGTTTGAACTTGGGTAAAAAAAAATTCAAAAAATGTTGTAGAGGCTGTGTTTGAATTATGTTTTTAATGGTGGAAATGGATTCAGCACCATCCAAAACTTGTAAGACACATAAAGTGTGAAACTTGACAATTTTTACTTTTGATGGTGGAAATAGATTCACCACTAACAAAAACTTTAGGACACCTAAAATTATGAAATTTGACAATTTTTACTTGGATTTACAAAAATCTCTGCTCGAGTTTTTCAAAATATGAGAAGAATTTCTATAACTTTCAAGGCAAAAAAACATAATAATTAGACTACCATAATTATTTTTATTCACTTCTCTTTTAGAGTTTTTATATACATTTCATGTGATACAATATAAAGTTTTTATATACATTTAAAGTGAAATTAGTTCCACAACCAATATCTTTTATAGATTTTAAATTAGTATCATCAACACTCTTCTTATATACAATTGAGCAATGATGTTATATACAAGTGAGCAATGATGTTGATTTGAGTAGGGATAATGTAACGTCTAAATAGAAATTGGAAAGTTTTTATGACAAAGAGGGATAACCAACATTAAAAGTATCATCTAATTAATTAGAAGATAATGTAGTGTTAAATATTAAAATTCCCTCACTTATAAATCTAGTTTTGGACACAATATTTAATTTAATTGTTGACAAAGGGAAAAAAACATCTCTAAGTTGGGAATAAGAGAATTCTAAACTATTTTATTTTGGAGTAGAGGGAACTTTTATTTGGCTTGTTTCATTCAAAATCATTTAGCGTAGATTTTGAAAAATAAAAAACAAATTAAGATCAAGGAGAATGGCATCAAGGGGAAGCCTTCATTAGACATTAACCAAGAATTGGTTGGGATAAAATAATGGTTGGCAAATCAAAGAATGCTCACTTTTTGTGAGTTATCAAGTAGGATTGATTAGACTTGGACCAATGGAAAGGATGGAAATTCTTATCTATATTGGATTTGATAAAGGCTCAATTGCGATGAAGGAATGCTCACTTTTTGTGAGTTATCAAGTGGGATTTATTAGATTTGGACGAATGGAAAGGATGAAATTTTTTATCTATATTGGATTTGATAAAGGCTTAATTGCACTCGCTTTTATCCCTTATATGTGGATTGACCCTTCTAAACTTTTATATTTAGGACAACGAGGGTTGTGGCCTTTAAAGAAGCAAGTTTACCAAAAGTGAGCATATTTTTCTAGATTGTGACTCATGGTAAGCTTATAATAGTAGAAAACTCCATGAACCAAGGACTTTGGGGTGTCATTTATGTTACATCACTAAATAATCATAAGTCACCTCTTCATGGATTATGATTTCACAAAACAAGTATGGTAGAGTTCCTTTGCTACACTAAGACAAATTGTGGGCCTCCCTGAAACCTAGCTATGAATGTTTATAATACGACACAAAATGTATAAAAGCGCATTTCAGAGCAAGTCAATCCTAAACTTAGCATGGTCATCAATGTGAAAACTCTTGAGTTGGAAAATATGGTTGGTAAGAAATAGAGTTATTTTCAAGCAAGAGAAGCTTTCTCCAAGATTAGTGGTAGATGAAACATAAAGGTTACTTTTAGAGTTGATCATATTGGAGTAAAGAGGAATAAGTTTATTTCTTTGGATGTGGAGGAGTGACTTTTGCTAAGGTATCTTTTGATTAGGGGAGCATTAGGGCCTAAAATTTCCACGAGTAGACCTCAACGAGCATCCTTGTAGCAGATCAAGATGAAGGAGAATGGATTTGAAAATGGAAATATGAGAAGAAGTAGAATCTCTTATTCTTCTATGGTGCATCAAAAGGTGATCCCAAGGGGTTGGTAGTAACAATGAAGCTAAGGTATGAACATTGCGTTAGGGTTTAAAGATTCTCAAACCAAGGGAATTTAAAAGCTTAATATTAGTAGGGAACTCATCAATCAAAATTTGAGAAATGTGAAACTAATTGATCACTGAGAATTTGTTCCTATACACGTTGAAATACAAATTTCAAGGAGGGACAAGAAGTTTTGAGTCCATAGAATATTATTAAGTTCTAAGGGCCTTTAATAACCTAGTTGATCTTAAAGAAAATGGAGTAGTTGCATTAAAGGTTGAAACATTGAGTATAAATGGGATAGTTCTCAACATCTCTCACCTACCATGAAATTAAGATTCGTAAATTATAATTTATCTATGACAATAAAGCTAGTGGACATGTGGCATGTTAAACTTAAGGAGATAAGATAGGGAATTAGGAAATCCCAAATGTCTAAACTTCCTCTTCATTCTAACATGCATGAAGACAAGATGTGTAATAAACTTGCAGGGATGGATTGTAGTAGTGAAGGTGGGATTTCCTTCTCTCTGGTTCATGGTCTCTACTAGTGCTTTTAGAATGTCACAATTGGGTTTATAACGTAGTTTTAGAAACTAGAGACTGAACCGGTCCGCCTAATAATATAGGTTTCAAATCGGGACTGGTTAGATCTCAATGAACCGATTTTAAAAAAAAAACAAAAACAAAAAACAAAAAAAACAAAAAAAAAAACAAAAAAAACAAAAAAAACAAAAAAAAAAACATGAAATAATTAATTTTTAATGAAAAAACTATTTTTAAGATTTAAAACCATGATTACAAACCAATAGACACAAAATATGCAAATTTGCTCATATATATATACCATGTAAAGGCGAATATTGTAGAATTTTTCTACAAATCAGCTAGCTCTGATACCATGTAAAACTTTTTCTACAAATCAACTAGCTCTAATACCATGTGGAAATTTTCTCACCTGTAGATCAACCTGGTAATGCAATGTACTAAGGCAAAACACTTGATCTACTTCTACAAACAATTTAGCGGAAGCTTAATCAACCATGAGCAACATCAATAAGAACACATATAACTGATATGGAGAAATCAAACACACATAACACAGAAGACATAACCAGGGGAAAGCACCAGCCTAAAACCTCATCTTTGTATTATCATACAAGTGGAAATGTGTTCGGATTACACAAAGCCTTAGCTCGGAAGATATCTAGCTCTCAGTACAATCCCTCTGCTGCTCATAAATAGTCAAAGGCTTCTCACAAACCTTCTCCTCTGCCCTCCAGGCCTCCTATTTCTATGCACAGTTTTTCCTGGGTCCTCTAGCTGCAACCTGTGTGATTCTCACCTCACACACAACACTAACCTCTGAAATAACTGCACAAACCTGAAGGAGATAAATCCTCATGATGGATGAGCTTCCTTTATAGGAAAAATATTCATCTAACCGATAGTACATTGTCCCTTCTCTGATCTCAACTGGGTCTTTGTCTGAATTGACATGCATGAGTTATTTAAGCTATAATATTCAGCTATCTGAAAGTACCAGTTGTTACATGCATGTAAGCATTAACAAACTGAATCTCATTAATTTAACAACTTGTTAAATTAATCTAACTGGACTTGACTCAGTTAACTGAGTCAACTAATTACAACTCATCCTTATCTCTTTAACTGATGGATAAATTCACCAATTAATAGATAAACTATTGCATGTCCTCACATAGACTTCAAATTTGTTTTTCCTTAACTAATTAACTCATGGAGATTAATTAATTAATATTTTAAACTGTTGTTAAGACCAAAATTAATTTACTTCCTATAGATAGACTAGGGACTGCAATAAATAGGAAGGGACCCAGAAATGCTAGTTTTAGAACTTTCTATTTTTAGCAGTTTCACCTCTCACCCAATGTGGCCAATGACCTCACTGGCCAAACTGCTATTTTTAGACATGCTATTTTTAGCAGATCTATTTTTAGCACATTCTAAATTTAACATTTCTTGTTGCACATTTTTCAACAAATATATCAAAATGGCACCAAGTGCAATACATATCAACAACAAAATATATAATCAGTGAGGCTCTAAATGACCTCTAGAGTCCAAAAACAAAGCCTACAAGTTATGGGACCACTGGCCTACTACAAGTCTACGTATATGATATTAGTGATCAACATCATCACTTGAAACTTCTCATCGCAATCAAAATCAGCTAGTTGAGTCTCAATTCCCAAACTTTGCATCTGCTTGAGTCACAAACTTCTTTGTTGGTTCAGTGACTTGAGTCTCAAACTTCTGAAGGTATTATGCCCTAATATGCCCTATTACTTCATTTGGTGCTCCACATGGCTTTATATTGCCTCATATCCCAGCCAAGTGTTGCTTGAACCTGTTAATACCCCCTCCTTAAATAGATTTTTGGCAATATTTGTAGATCATTTTGCCATCAATCATATCACAATGAGCCCATGTAGTATCCTTGGCTTTTGGAGGCACGGTGGTACTACTTAGCTCAAACTCTCTGTTGTTCCACTACTCTAGCAAAAACTCAACACTCTCCAAGCTCACAATGAAGCTAAAAAAAACTCTATTTGAGATGTGTGAGGCAAATGAGAGGGAAGACCTCCTTTTATTAGCTTGGACAGGTTGTTTTTGGAGGGAAACAACCCTTATTTTCCCTCCAAATGGCCTCACAAGCCTCCAAGAATGCCTTTGGTGGGTCTGCCACTGACTTGGCAATGAACCAACCAGTTTATGATGTAATTGATTGGTTTATGGGAAAATCGGCTAGTTCCGTCATAAACCAGCTGGTTTATGCCCAATTTATCTAAAAAGGGTGAATGAGGCTATTGACTGAGTATTTTGACTGGTTGAGTTGGTTTGGCCAATGAACTAGTTGGTTTGACAGGTTTCCGATTCAGACTGACCGATTTTTAAAATTATGGTTTATAGGTATAATCTTATTCTCTTTGACCTAGAGGTTTGGCAAGATCCCATGGTTTGGCTTTGATTCATGTCCCTATGCAAACTGAGCTTCCATTCTTAATGCATGCTCGTATGGTTTTCCCTTATTTTATACATATTGGTTGTCTCCAATTTGGAAGATGGTAGACATTACCTCTAGCTCTTTGTTTTAGTTCAACTTCATGCAGACACTCTACTTGTCGTATCCCTTATGAAATTTTAGACCTTTGTAGAGCATAAGGGATGAGTGCAAGTCAAATTAAAGATTTACAGGTGGCATTTTCTCATTATAGTAAGAAGATGATAAATCAAATTGAATCTCAAAAAAACAAGAAATTTAAAGTTATTGAAAATTGTAGTGTGTAAAAACAAACAAATAGGAAAATTAAAAACAAACTTCAATATGATTTGTGAATTAACCTTACCTTACTAAGAGCTCACATTCTATGGATTCTCTTCCCTAAATTAATATTAATTCCATTAAAGCTATAATCAAATATGAAAAATTAATTCAACTAGTGTAAAAAAACATAGTAAACGAAAATACATCCATGAAATTAACTCTAAAGTGAATATAAATGAAAAAATCCTTAACCGACATATTTTTTTATAATTCTAAAGCTTTAAATATATCTCAAAACATAATTTCATAATAACTCACTTTATAAATAATAAACTTTATAAGTATATGAGTATATGGTTAAAAATGTAAAATTTTTATCATTAATTAACTCTAAAGTGAATATAAATGAAAATTCTTTAACCTACATATTTTTTTTTTAATAATTCTAAAGCTTTAAATATGTCTCAAACATAATTTCATAAGAACTCACTTTATAAGTAATAAGCTTTATAATTATATGGTTAAAAATATAAAAGTTTTAAATTTATAAGGTTAAAGCTTTTAAATTTTAGTTTCTAGTGACTTATTAAATGATATAATCGCAATAATTTCTTAATAAAAATAATTACAAATAAATGAATCCATTTTGAATACATAAAAAATATTCAAAGTTTGAATTATATATCCCACATAAAATTCCACGGTCATGCAATCGAGATTCCACATTATTATGGAAATGTGTGAAAGATTTATTTAAAAAAATGGTGCACACATTGCCATGAGGTTTCCAAGGAAACGGCCGCATAACGATAACTAATGTGGACCACCCGCGTAACGATAACTATGTGCCTCGTGGACGGTGGACCACCTTATTTGTTTGTTTACTTATGTTCAATGGAGTGGAATGAAATAATAACAATAATAAGAATACCATATAATTTATAATTTAAGTATAATCTTCTCTAATCATTTTTCACACTTTTTCCTTGTCGTGTCATTTTTTTATATTCGGCCCAGAACATGCAATCCACTAATTAACGAGCTAGTTATTAATGATAATTAATTAAACTTATAGCAGAAGTGTTATTCTTTATCCAGATAGTAAGAATTTGTGGGCAGGAATATGCAACATGCTCATCTTTTAATGTTATGACAAATGTTCTTCCCCATATAATATAGGTGCAACCAGGGTTGGAATTTGACGGGCAAAATGCCCGTCACAAGGCATTTTGACCGTATTTTACGTTTAAAAATTTTAAAAAACCGTTTTTTGTGATGGGTTTTCAAAGTTATAAAACGTATTTTTGACTCTTTATTTTTTACAAAAACGTCATTACTACCCTCTCAAACAACAGTCTTGGAATCTGATCCTCGTAATATATTTTATTGACCGGTCAACAAAGAAGTGCGGTAATATTTGGAATTGGTTCAATAATATTTGTTTTTATTGAAATAAATTAATTTCATGTTATTTAAAGTTATAAGTTATAGGTGTATATTTGATAGTACGTATTTAGTCGTAATATATTATATTGAGTGATTAATAATTAAGTAGCGTAATATTTAGAATTTATATTATAATATTTGTTTTTATTTAAATAAATTAAATCCATACAGTTTATATGTAATAAATTAAATAAATTAAATTGGTTGGGTTTACAAAAAATTTAAACTTCACCTAGATTTCATGAAATGGATAACCATCAAGTGTTTTACCTTGGACTGATTATATACTTTAAATGAGCAAATTTCAAATGTTCAACACTTTCTATTGAAACCTTCACAATTGAGTTTTTTCAAATTTTGGTTTTTTTCCTTACGATAAATATATGAAAATTTTCAACATAATTATTTATTGAATGGTAATTTTTTAATGAAAACATTATTAGTGAAGGGTTAATTTATTATGAGAACATCACTCTTGAAGGGCAAAATTTTTAATAGAACGTTTCTTGACGGGAAGCATAAGGACCCAAAACGTCAAAAAAAAATTGTATGACGGGTAAATAGAAATCCAAATTCCTACCCTGATGCCGGGTGATGGTGACAAATTTTTACGCACATATATGATATCTGAATACCACGGGGAAAGGGCAAACATTTCAGATACCTGAGTTAACGATCCTTCACCATTCTCATCGGACATAGTAGTGATCAGATTTATGTCCAAGGCGTGCAAGTTTGATTCAGCCATTAACTTTGCCAATCCCTGTCCTTGAACTAGCTTTGTGGGCTTTATTTCCACATCATATTCCAGCAAGGCTGCAATTCACTTGCCTCGTCTTCCTTCCGGATCAGTCTGTACTAAAGAATCTTTGACAGCAGCGTTAGGAACATAGGCCAAAATATGAGAATGTAGAATATATACCTGAAAATCTTTCAATGCTTTCACAAGTGCAAGGGCTTGCTTCTCAATGATGTTGTATTTTAAGGCTGCATCTCTTATAGCTCTGCTGAAGAATGCAATGGGTCTTTCGTGATCATCTCTTTTTTGCAATAACACCGCTGCCATAGTATGCTTTGAAGAAAATGAAAACAATATGAAATCCTGAGTGTAGTCCGGGCTGACTAGAACTGGAGCTGAAGAAAGAGCCAATTTGACTAAGTTGAAAGATTTTACAACATCCTCAGTCCATTTCACTTGGCTGTCCTTCTTAAGCATTTTTATAATCTCTCTTAGATGCTCAGCAAGGTTAGGTAGAAAGTGGCGTAGAAAATTCATCTTACCATTGAAATATTGAATCTCTTTCTTATTCTGGGGTAGATCGATTTGCTAAATTTCTTGCACATGTGCTGGGTCAATACGAATGCCATATTTTGAGATAATGTGCTCGAGTAGTTTGCCTTCCTCCATGGCGAACAAACTCTTTTTTGGATTCAGTGACAAGCCATATTTCTGCACTTTTGAAAGACAGTTTTTAGATGGTACATGTGCTCTTTATCAGATTTGGAAAACACCATCAAATCATCCAGGTACACAACCAAAAAGACATCCTTCTCATTTGCAAAAGCCAATTCCATTGCACGCTGAAATGTGGCACCTGCGTTCTTCAAACCGAAAGGCATTTTAGCGTAATGAAAGGTTCCCCATGGAGTGGTGAACACTGTCTTGTCTCGGTCATCTTTATGGACAGAAACCTGGTTATATCCGAAATAACCATCAAGTAGTGACATACGAGATGCTCCCACTACTCGCTGAAGTATATGGTCCATTTTGGGCAGTGGATAGTTGTCTTTCAATGAAACTTTATTGAGATTTCTAAAATCAATGCACAAGCGAATCTCACCTGTCTTCTTTCGTACGAGTACCAGATTAGAGATCCAATCCGAAAATATGATGGGAACAATGATCCCTGATTTGTACAACCTATTTATCTCATTTTAAATTGATGGCAGCAGCTTAGGATTGAGCCTTCTCAACTTCTGTCTGAATGGTTTCTGATTGGGCTTGATGGGTATAATGTGCTGAATTATATTGGTATCGTATCTCTTTAAGTCAGAATAGTCCCAAGCAAACACATATGCAAATGAAGACAACAAACTGATATATTTGTCCTTGACCTTTGGTGGTAATGCTTTGGACAATTTTACCAATTTAGGATTAGCAGCTATTCTGACATTGACCTCTTCCACACCCTTCTCTGTTTGCTGCAATGTTGGTTTGCGGGCTACATCATCTTGATCAAAGAGTTCTTCTAAAGGTATTAATCCTTTAGCAATCACATTATTCTTTAGCTGAAAAATGTCCATATGATTGATCTACACATCACCTGTACCATTACCTTTACCATCGTCATTTTCTACATCAATTGAGGTCTCTTTGAACTTGCCTTTGTTTTGTAGAAAATCATTAATCTCCTCATCATCTTGGAAAACTTGCCAATATCTCTGATTTTCCGGAACGGTTGGACGATGCTTGACATGGATTTCGAATTTATTGCTGGAGTTCATTGGGATCTTCAAACTACTTGCTGCCTTAGCCGGAGCATTAGCAATACTATTTTATATACGAGGCACACATGTCAAGGTATATTCTGAAAATAATTTGAGGATGTCTAGAACTGCATTATGGTAAGCCCGCATCCTAGGATGCTTTGCTTGATATTCACCTCTGACCTGCTTAATTACCAATCCGGAGTCGCCATATACTGAAATCCTCTTAGCATTCAGCTTCCTTAGAATTTTTAGGCCATCAATCAGAGCTTCATACTCAGCTTCATTATTTGAACAATCAAAAGCCAACTTGTAAGAGCGTACCCACACGTTATTAGGGACTTTGTTTGGGGCAGAGAAAGGATTGCGTACCCAAATTCCAATTCCAACGCCATCATTTCCCACTGCTCCATCAAAATCCATGGTCCACAAACCTTCTTCCTCCTCTTGCAAGTGTTGAAAATCTGTTTGTTGTGACTTGTCTGCTTGCTGTCCATTACTTTCAGCTGATCGCCCAACAGTGTTCTGCTGTTCTTGTTCTTCTTTCTTTAAAAATCCTCTAAAAGTTTATGTTATTTCCAGAATATCATCTGCTTCTACTAACTGACTATCGATATCATTGAAACTATCAGAATATAAAACAAAAGACTCTAAATCTGTATGTACATAATTAATCGGATGATTTATTGGTTTCTCCTTGCTTGTAATAATGTATTCCATTTTTTGTACCCGATACAATTTCCTCATTTGGCCAAACACTGGAATCGTTGCATAGGAGAAATCTAGCTATAGTGTCCCTTTCAATTTCGCTACCCAAGACCTGGAAAGAAGCATGCCAAACGTGGGAGGAATATCTGCTACAACAACGTCCATCAAAACATTCTTCATTGGGAGTTGATCCAAACTCACAACCATGTCTTTAATGAGCCCTATACATCTTACTCTGCTGGAATCAAACGAATAGAGATCATGGTATTGCCGGGTGATGTCCAGACCAAGCTTATCCATAATAGCCTTGGGAATGAGATTGTGAGAAGCTCCGGAATCGAACATGGCATTATGTAACACAAAATCATGCAATCATAAACTGATATAAAAAGGTGGCACATCACTATCAGGAGACTCACCAATCGATGCTGGCCAAAAATCATTTCAGGTTGATCATCTTCGACATTCACCATGTCAAACATTGGGTCCAAATTCAATATTTTAGATACTTGCCCTCTATAACTGTTGTTCCTCATTATTTCAGTCAAGGGAATGGATAATTCAATTTAGAAATCTCATTCTTTAAATTAAAAGCGGGAGCCTCTTCTACCTCTTCGACTGGGATTTCTTTCCTTTCCCTTTCTTTTGATGCAATTGGTTGATTTGATTATTCTGCTGATGGTGATTTGCTGCTCTCCGGACCAACCGCCTCCTTTCCTTTCCTTTGTGTAACTGATGAATCATCCTTTGCTGCCTCAGCATCCTTCCTCTTCTGAATTGGTTTGAACGACACATCTCTATTTCTAAGTGAATATCGTTGCTGCTGGGCAGACAGAGCATTCATATAGCCTCTTTGGTACTCATCTGATTCTTCCTCCAAGACGGTGTCATTTACTAGAATGAAATCTGCATCTTTGTGTACAGCCAAACTTTCTGCATACTCCTTATCCTCAGTGAGATAAATAGGCAAATCATCTGGAGTAAAGAGGTAGTTTTCTTCACCTATTATATTCCCGTCCTCATCTAACTCCAGTCCATGCACAAAATTTTGCTGCAAAGGTGGCTGTACTAGCTACTGTGCTGTCTGCTCTTGGGCTCGCTGATCTCTTTGCCTTATTCTATATTGTGGCTGTTGCTGGCCACGGAAGTTAGGATTTCCAACTTGTGGCTCTGGTTTGTCAAGTTTCACCCTTTCAAGCATCTGCTCTACCTTCCGGAGTAGTTGATCTACCGAGGAAGATTCTTCCTTTACGGTGACCTTCTTCTCTGCCTTTGCTGTAGCTCTCTTGGTCAGCAGATTTGCTTCAACGTTGACTGCTATCTTCTGCATGTCTTCCATTGTGGCCGGTTCTCTCTCTCTTAATTGATAAGCCATGTCAGCATCAAAACCATCTGGGAACTTTACCACGGCTAGCCCCACAGGTGGCCTTAGATGATCTGGAATTTCATTATAAATTGAATTGAATCTAATGCAATAGTCTTGGACTGACTCATCAACGTTTTGTTTGATTTGGTCATATTCGGCCAGAATTTGAAGAGGATTATTTTTCACTTCCCAACGGTTTAAAAATTGTCTTTGTAGGTCAGCCAAGGTAGCGATACGTGCAGCCGGCAAACCTCTGAACCATTTCATCACTTCACCTGAAAATGTCTGTACAAAGAGTTTCATTGCCACATTCTCTGCATCGATCTCATGAAGTTCATAGAAATCTGCCATTTTGTCCACATGTTGCTGAGCAGTAATGCTGTTAGGAGTGCCATCAAAAAACGGGATTTTGCTTTGATAATCTGCGGGCATATCATCTAAAACTTGAGGAAAAACAAGAGGTGCAAAACGGGTAGCCATCACTCTTGGCGGATTTGGCCTTGGAGGTGTTGGAGGAGTGTGCATAGTTTGTAGGGGGCTAGCAATTGGAGTTTGAAGCTGTGCTACAATGTAATTATCAATTGACCGGTTAGCCCTTTCCGTCTCCAAGTCTACAAGAAACTGTGGATTGTGGACAGTAGAGTCAACCGCCCTTTCGGATTTGGTCTCGAACAACGATATTTCAAACTGCTCAACAAAATCTAGCTCCTCAAGATATTCAAAAATGTCAGGGCATGAATGGGATTTGAACACGGGAGATATAGAGCTCTCTTGACGATGAATTCTTGAAATCAAATTGGGATTTTCGTAGATGTGCGGAGGATGTGGATCAGGATTAGCTCTAGTATATCTTCTATAAGCCAGCGTGCTATTAAAAAAAATCAGAGGACACAACCAACTCACTCAGCGTATCAAATCCTAAACTTATCATCCGGAAGCTTAGAATTATGAAGAAGTAAGGGGAGTAATTTCCTCCCTAGTGGAGTCGCCACTATGTTAGCACCTAAATCCACCTTAGGCTAAAGGAAGGCAAAATTCAGGGTAACCACAAACCACGCTTAGTCTGGTAGCTAGCCCTACTAGAACAGGAGAGGGCTCTCTCCGAGTCATGCTCAGTGAATAGATAAACGATATGGCCTGAGATGACTTACAACGAAATATTGATTTTAGGCTAGTAAATAAATATGGAACCAAGAAACAAATTTTGTATAAGTGACTGAGTTTCTGGGATGTATGGGACCAATGAACAACAATGAGCAGAGAATTTAACACAAAGGCACATATTACTTCGTGAGGAAATACAGTCGAAAAGTCTAGCAATTAAACTTGAAGTAAATGCGGAATGGAAAGATTGTTTAGGAGGGTGAAAAGGGCATAAACACATGAATCCTTTTCAACAGAAGAAAAACACACAACGTGAAACTTTCCCACAGGAAGAGCAATAAAAATGAATTCTACCTTACCTTACTCAGAAAATTTCATTGGAAATGAATATGAATGAACTATGAAACATAATGAAACACATATGAAACATAAGAAGAAACACATTTTCTACACTCACAACCACATGAATCTCATGAAACAGAGCCGCTGCCTTTCATTAATCCTCTGTCAAACTATACAATCAAGAAACAAAGTTTCTCTCCCACAGTCTCCCAGAAATTACAATCAACGAACCCTTTTCAAATGGTTTGCATACAATATATAGAACATTCCATGAGGAGGTAGAACGACCACGGGTTGGGGAGTTTCTCGAATCATTACAAAATGGAGATGGAAAGCCAACCATTAGCTACAGGTGCAGCGTTACAAAAATGACAAATGGATTTGGGTGACCGTTTGCCTTCCTTTTCCACTTGGATAGAAGCAAAAGTATTTAAATTTTGCCTTAGTTTCTGAAAAATGTGAAGTGTAGATGATTCGGCCCACTTGGAGAATTTCACGAATCGAAATTTCGCGAAATGGAGGTGATTTTGGCCTTTTTCTCTATATGCGCCATGCCCAAATCTATACGCATCGCGCCACTTTGGAGGCTGTTTTTAGGTTCCTGTAGGAGTCCAAATTGTGCCCAAGTGTGCTTGTTGGAAATCCTAGCCTGCCAACCTTCCAACCCAAGTGGAATTTCTGAATTTGGTGCTCATTTTCCCCTCCAAATCTTCATTCTCCCAAGACTGCTTCCTGTGTGTCCAAATAGGGGTAGAGAGGTCATGTTTTAAGTGTTTTTGACCTCTTGGAGACTCAAATCATGCCCAAATTTCTTGTCCAAGCACCAATAGTCGTGATTTCGCATGCTGAATACAAAAATGCAAGCCATTTCAAATTTGGAGCTCCCAATACTAAGCGTTGTGCCCGTGGCGCGGCGCACAGGGAGAAAAAACCTATGTTGTGACCAAAAATTTTCCATGTGACCAAAATTGCCCCAAAGTTTTTGAAATTTAGGCTGGAGGTTCTATAAGAGGTACTATGGTAGACCACAGAGGCTTTAGCCAATATTCGAAGGCGATCTTGCTCTTTTTGCCTCTTTTGCCTCTTTGTTGCTTTGCTCAATTTTGCCTTCAAGCTCCTTATCCGAGCCTTCGGACTCATGTTCCATGCCCTGTAATGATAAACCATCCTCCTCAATATGGTTATGTCTCTATCGGCCTTCTCCAGCAGTCTCTAAAGGTGGATGTTGATCTGCTCGAGCCAAGACTCATGGTCATTGTTAATCTCTTGCTCCAAGGTAGTGAGCTTGATCCTCCTTTGTTGTGCATCTTGTCAATTCTCATGGATGCTTTGCAGCTCCATGATCTCATGCTGGTCATCAAGCTCTTTGTTCCTCTGCTCCAAATACCTGATGATCCATTTGGCCCTCTCCGAATTGAGTGACAAGTCTTGGATATCCGTGTTCTACTCCTGAATGGTCATCCTAAGTTTGGCACTCTCTACATCTGCATCATCATCCTAAATGGGGATGAAGTCGGCCTCCTATTCACCTGATGGCCCCTCATCATGCATGGGCCTCTTTCCCTTGTCCTGTACCTGTGTCGTTGATGCCAGAAGTAAGCCCCCTTCCACCCTGGGTGGCGATAACACTTGCTTTGCTGCTGCAAACAAGTGCCTACTGCCTCTCTGATATGTAACTAATACTGGCATAGTAGTGGTCTCATGGCACCCATACTGATGAGAAGGACCACCTATCTCATGCCTTGCCTCTGATAATACCTGTGAAGTGCTGAAGAGGTCACGGGAGATGAAGTCCTCCCAAGCAATACCCTGTAATCCCAACTGATGATCCACCAAAATCTCGATAAGAGCAAAGTGATAAACACTGTTAAGTTAATGCTGAGGGATCTTATGTTACATGAAGGTGTTCATCCTCCCTATGTTCCTGCAAATGAAAAATGGGAGGTTCATCATCCGCACCCTAGTAAAGTGCATGAGAAACCTGATGTCATAGGAATATAGACGAGAGAACCTCCCCTCACAGCTGAAGTACTTCATGATCAATTTCATGAGTGGAGCATACTCATCTTTCAAGTATCTGAATGGAAAGACTCTTGTGATCTCCCTCAAGAATCCGGCCTTAATTTAAGGCTCATAGTGTTGCCTATCCACCTTCTTTTTCTTGTGCCACTATTCTCCAACATTCGGTATGCCGGTTGCCACCGAGATATTTTCGGGTGTCAATGTGAAGGTGACCCTGGCCAAGATAGACTGACCTCCATGTAGGTGAAGCACAAAAATATGGGTCAACTCATGATGAACTCTAACATTAGCCACCCTTTGACAAAATTCAAAACATGATAGATGCTAGAAACATGACATGGCAAGAGGGTAGGCTTGCAATTCAGTGAGGGTAGTTGGCTCATCCCTAACATGTTTTCCACTCTTGTGATGCCTCCTAGGAGCCTGTTCGTCCGAGGATGAATCACTTTGTGTCTCTATCTCATACTCAAATGAATGCTCTGATTCCATGAATGCTGTGTGTACTGTACTTGGGTTGCCCTTGGATGATGGTGTGAAACTAGGTGTTGTGATATCTGCCACCAAGGGGAACAATGAAACAAGGGAGTATTAGGAAGGGAGTAATATGATGGGAATAGGGGTTCTGGGGAGAAGTTTGTTTAGCGATATGTAGGGGGTTTGGGTATTTGATACGGTAGGGTTTTGAGGTTTTGACAAGGTAGGGTTTTGGGGTGTTATGTTGACAAATAAGAGGAGGGGATAGGGAATAGGGTTTGGTAGTGTTTTAGGGTAGGGATAATAGGAAAATAAAGAAAGGGGGGATAGGGAAAAATGGCAAGCAAGGGAAAAATGAGGGGTGAAAATGGAACCTTGGCACTAACACCACAATTTTGCAACCCTAGCCACCATAGTTTTGATGTTTTTTTGAGTGGTTGGTTTTATGAGTTTTGTGGCAATTAAACATAGCCAAGAACCACGATATCATTCATAAAATTTGATGAGAAAGACGTGATATAGAGCCTACCTATCAATTTCAGGAGTTTCACAAGCGATTTGAGGAAATTTGTCACGATTTTGGCCCTTTGTGGGTGTGCACCACACGCCTAACCGAGTGCGCCACGCCCTGTGTGTGCGCTGCGCCCATTGAAAATTTACATTGTGGGGTGGCTCTCTGTGCGCCATGCCCTGTGTGTGTGCTGCGCCCCTCTGTGTATGCGCCGCACCCTAGAAACTGCCTCCAACTTCACTCCAAACATGCACTTTGCCTCTCAAACACCTTGCTATGTTTCTCAATAACCTTGATTAGCACAATGACTTTGATTTTGGTGGAAACTTGTATATAAATGCTTTGAAGTCATGGGTTTAATTTTTTCCTCTTCAAAATCCCATTTTGCTAATGTTGTGCTTTGACACTTTTTCACTGACTTAAAGCAATACTGAATTTCACTTTTCCCTTTGAAATTTTAGCTCAAATGATGAAATTTTCGGCACTCTTTGCAGGGATTGCATGACAGGGCATTTGGCCACGGAAACCATGACTCCACCTGAAGAAATCAACTGATGAATTGTTTGAAAATTTCATCACAAATGACACTATTTGACTTTTCTTCAAAACAGAGTTTTGAAGAACAGTCGAAGTCTATCAACATGACGATGAAACTCTCT
>APFE031323775.1:0-24548 GCA_000404065.3 Pinus taeda | reverse complement strand
GCTCTGCTCTATTGGAGGTTGCCCCCTCGAAGAGGCAAGTGAACATTACTCTCTGAATAATAAAATCATTGCTATTCTGTGTTCTAGGCATCTTTCTTCACATATTCTGTGTTCTGGGTCTCTTTTCTTCGCATATTCTGTATTTGGGTATCATTTGCAGGTTAAGAGCATAACAAACTGATCGTGTGGATGGATTGAAGGAAAAACAGATCCCATAATACTATCTGGCGCATAGCGCATAGTGGCTGATAAGAGAGAGCCTAGAGTGTAGCGGGCAGGGGAATGAAAAAGAGCGTAGCAGGCAAAGAACCGATAAGAGCATAGAGCAAATAGTTAGTGTCAGTTTGTGCAGAAAGACCGTAGAGGACAGAAAGACAGATTGAATAAACCTCCCCCATTGATGAATGAGTTGAACATGAACGAGTTGCAACTGCTGATAGCCGAGTGGATACAACATCCGGTCTGGTCTGGTACGGTCTTAGAAGGGTAGGTATGCTAAGGTGAGGTAAGCCTAGGTGAGGTGAGTTAGGCCCATAGTGAGTCAGACATTCAGGGTGGAAACAGAAGGACGAAGGTCCCGGAGGGGCTTGCTTCCTAGTGCACAGGACCCGACAGGGGCGACGGCATTGATAAGAAGAGGATCGAGCACGGCTCGACACCGCCCCCACCAATAAGCATCCAAGGCCAGCAGGGTGAGGTACGAACGCCTCGACTTAATAAGGTTGCATCGTCGATCCATGGAGAGGATGCCCCCGGCAGGGCTTGACTGATAAGGAGAGGAATTTGAAGTCTGAAGAAAGCGCTTATCGAGTCATCGTAGCAAGATCTAGACCTCATGAAGCAAAGGAGCTAGGCTATCCTATCCAAGAGCAGGAGCGTTGTGAGTAGCAGTGAGTAGTTAGCCTTAGGCTTGAATCTCATTGCCTCATTCCTCGGAGCTAATCCATATCAATAAAAGCAGGGGAAGGAGGTCAAGCAGTCTATTGAGCTAAGCAAAGGAGGACTTCCAACTTCCCTTTCAGAAGTTCGACCATTCAGTGAGCTATGGAGCTAATCTGTAAGCAGTGGAGCTATCCAATCATCAGAACTTGGTGATCGCAAGCAGCAAAGGCTTTTTATTTGCCTTCCTATTGACAAATTTGCCCTCGCTACGTATACTACACAAGCCCTTGATTGCGAAAAAGGTTCACTTTAGAGGGCTCGACGAAACGATCCCCCCCTCAAAAAGGAGTAGCACGGGGGAAGGAAAACCGGGAGAACATTTTGTTATGCTTCAATTTAGTACGAAAAGCCCAATGCTTGCTTAGCTGCGACAGCCTTAGAAAGTCAATATTCCACTGATGAATTTGGACAGCTCTAGGCGTGCTACTCGCTGGGTCATTAGTGAAAGTTCCGCCAGATGTGCATGTTCCCGGAAATACATGTGCTATGTTGTCGTAATTATGCCATGTTATCAGTGCTATGAAGATTGAATAACTGGCTAGCCGAAGAAGCAGTTTCACCAATGGCAGATACGGAAAGAGGGTTTGACCACCAGACGTAATGGATATAGTCTCAAAGATAGCACCTAACCCTGATCCATATTTCTTAGCAGCTGGCCGACTATACATACACTCTCCTATGATACTTTCTCTGTACACTTCAGTAAACGTGTTCCGTACTTTGACCCATAACTAGTCAATCTATGTCTATGACTTGGGACACAAACGTCCATCCCTGCTTCCGGCTCCGATACTGTTATTAAAACTGTTGTAGGTTGCGCTACTGCTCGTTATTATACAAATGGAATAGGATATGCATACGGTCTGATGGAGTTTGGATGTACGAAGGATGCCACTCGATCCGTCCAAAACCAAAGCCTTCTTAACTTATTTATTTATAGTAGGGGTGGAATAATTTCAAGTAGGGGTTTTAGGGTGGGGAGAGGCAAAAGCCTGGGTATAGGCGACATTCAAGTAAGCATCCCCACCATTGATGGATCGAAACCCAGTTAAGGGACCATAGCCCCCACCCAACGCAGCCTTCGCCCGATTCCGGGTAACATAGTCCTCGCAGTAGATTCCGTCGATCGAGATCGGAACCTACCCGCACCAACCACTACGGTTTTATCCATTGATCCAGTTTATTCATAAGCAAAAGCAACCATTTGACTAGTAAATCAATCCTTTAGGTTTTGCTATTGAATCCGCAAGGCAGAATGTTAAGTGGGAAAGATGTATCCTTTCCAATTCTGTATCCCCTAACAACGGAGCGAGCTGTGAGAGGGGCAGGAGCAGATTCATTTCGAGATTCATAAGTAGCCGCAGAGGCCTAGATGAGGACAGGGTAGAGGGGTTTATCCTTTCATCTCTCTTTCTTCTATGTGCCAAAACTGAAAGGATTGAGAGTCGGAGTAGATAAGTTCCGACACATAAGAGAGCAGCTTTAATAGCCTTTGTGTTTATTGGCAGTGCTAAAGGGTATCGATCTCCCAATTCCTCTCCGGTTCTGCTCCCAGAAACAATACGGACATATGGCCACAATCGAGTGTTTCACTAAAGTGCCTTCGATTGGTTGGGAGGGTAGACTCAGGTTGGTATTCTTTCTTTCTTCCCTACCTCCTCACTACCGGGCCTTAAGGCAGATCGTTCTCTTCCCCTCTTCTCCTATCAGAAAATAGAAACGGGCCAATCAATTCGATATGTTGGAATCCAAACTCAAAGGAAGGGCTATATGGGTAGGGTGGATAAAAAGTCAAGGAGCGAATCTCCAATGCCACTATATTCATATTATTTATATAAGGGTTAGGTTCCCATCCATCAGTGGACATACTGTGCCGGAGAGGATTGAACCATCGAAATACTTCCTTCCATCCAAATTCCGCCCGAGTTGATGTTTCCCACTTGTTCGCAACCGAACCGATCCAATCATATGCTTTTTACTTATCCTCTCCCAGATGTATTAAGACTTAGCCCGACTTGCTAAACGAAAAGGTTATTCTCCTCAACTGCTTCTTTCTCGAAGTTCCCATTCATCAACACATATGGGGGTACGGTGGTCGGTCTGTCTGAACTTAAGAGTCTTTCCCAATTGGAACATAAAAGGAAGCTCCAGTGAACCCATTTGAACCTGGCACGAATCAATTATTTAAAGCTTTCCCCACCATCCATTTCTTCAAGTCGAGGAGACCCAGTCCCTTTCGGTACGGTCGATCCTTTGGAACCCACAAGCATAAAGCCCAATTGTATCATAGTCGGTTCTTCTCAATGCTACCTCCTTCTGGGTGAGATAGGTGGAGTTAGAATGTGCTATGTGGGTCCGCCCTTGGCTTCACACTGGGCCGTGTCAATCTTCAGAGATAGGAAGGAAGTGCCGGTTGGAAGGTCATAGAAGGGGTTCAGAGCAAGCAGTCTGAGGAGTATAAGTTGGCCCTGATAGAGGGGGAAGATTGGAAGCCCATCATTTTTGTTCCCATCGAACCATCAATACCCGGAGAAGTGCTTTTAAGAAGATGTGTTCGCCCAAACTGGAGTGAACTCGGGGCGGGAACAGAGCTAGGGAAGACTTCCTAGGAAAGTCATTCAGGTGTGATTGTCTCCATAGTTGGGGTTTGCCTTAAGGTGGAATGCTCTTGTCCCCTCTCCCGGACATGAATGCTATTTTCCGCTTGTTAAGTCCCCTTCAGGAAGTAACAAGACCACTAATCTGGAGGTCTTCAAGGAGTCACTTGAGTGGGTTAGGCCGGAAGATTGACTCATATTTTCTTGTCGAATCCGAGCCACATCTTATAGTAGGATTAACGAGTGATGTCGATAGGTGGGTAAGGAAAAATAAATCAGTACCGAGAATAGTCAATTTTTTTGAATCACTTCCTATCCAGCCATTTCTCTGCCCAACTCTTGCTTTCACTTCAGACCGTATTAGGCAGGGAGGCATGGGTGCACTGCTCTTAGCTGCTATCCCCTCCGCCATAACTGGATGGAAGAATGTAAGTTGAGGAGAGGGAATCGCCTGAATCATAGTTAGTTGTTGGGCCAACTCCAATGCCAATTGATCCAGTCACTTGTGTCCAAAATCCTGAACCAGATGCCCGGTGGATACTCCATAAAGAAACGATAGGCGAGCTTAGCTGCTAAACTCACTTCTCTCTGGCTGGGTGGGGAAGGAGTCGACCTTCAATGAAAGCTGTAGCGATAGAGGATTTCTTCTTTCTTTTCATCTTGAAAGCACTCGACCTGTAAGGTGGGAGGTACGCCCACCCAACGTCTGTTAATACTACTATAAGATCACGACCCATATCTCATATATTATCCCAGGGGAGGCACCCTTTTATCAGCAGTCATTTAGTTCAGGTTGGGAGATCAGGTTCCATTGTACCCACTACGACGAGATCTGTTCAAGCTAACTCTGTGCATCCAAATGTAGGCCTTTCAACATCAACTTTCACCTCTGATCCTCTCCTCTCCACCCCATTCATTAATACTACTATAAGATACAGGTATCCGCCCCTTGGTCGGGGTCTAGCCAACCAAGTGGTAAACATCCATCGACCTCCGCTTCAAAAGCTGCTGTTATTGGTGCTGCTTCTACCTTTTCCATTGGTGGTGTTGCTATCTTAGTAGCTGGTGCTAGGTAAATAGCATCATATGTAGAGAGATATGTATATTTTCTTCCTGAACCGACGGAATCAATTGCTTCATTTGGATCTGGAACTGATCAAAGGTAAGCTGGTGGGTCGGTGCGTCGCTATGAGTCTTACTTCAGTTATAGGTAACATGCTGGGTATGCTTATTGGGTATGCTTGCTAATTATATCATGGGAGGGAGTTCTTATCACGGGTACGCTTACTAAGGTGCTTCTGGTCCAACTGCTTCTATTTATGATGCTACTTAGTCAACTGGTTCTTCGACTGGCCCAACTTATGAATCTACTTATGAATCTTCCCCCGGGCCTGGCACTGGGTATGCTACTATAATATTGACTCCCAGTCAAGATCCAAACCCATAACAGCCATAAGCAATAGCAAAGATACCAATAGCCTAGGTTGACCCAGCAGTTGGTCCAGTGCCGGATACAGAGGCATAGCCAGCAAAAGCAAAGGCATAAAGGCAGAGCTAGCTAGAGTATCACCAGCAAAGGCATATAAGCCATCCACCTCGCAGTGGTGCTTAAACTGTTGCTTCATGGACAGGATCTACGGGATCTACTTGTGCTTCTTCAACTGGATAATGGTCATCTGTATCTGTGCTAAGCTATGTATCTACTGCTACTACTACATAGTATATATGCTTACATACGTGATTTTGTTGCTAGGACTGGTGAATATGCTGCTTAGGTGCCGTCCGTAGCCTTTGCATCTGTAGGTTATACTACTAGCTTTGCTTTTGGTCCAACGTGTGTTGAACCTGGATATACATATGTTGGCTGATCAAACCAATGGCGAAAGGAAATAATGCGGGGTGATACGAGATTTTTAAAGCGAGAAACGAGGGTGATTAATGGGTAGATTAGCTTTTTAGAGTGTGGCATTAAAGGAATTATACATTGGTGGGAGAATTTAATGGCCAATGTCCATATGACTGTTGGTGGGAGAATTTAATAGCCAACAATAACGTGACATGGATGGTTGGGTGGATGACAGGTGGTGTGCCGTGGATGGAGTGGGAAGTGGTTTTCTAGGGGGGGGAGTGTAGAGGTGGTAAGTGGTAAAGGGGGGAGGCCCCTGAAATCATTGCAGAGTTTCCACGTATATTTCGGTAGTTTTATAAAAACCATGTTTCAGAACACCCCCCCCCCCCCCCCCTTGCACGCCCTCCTCTCGTTAAGTCTTAAAAGCTCCCGGGGGTGGTGGGGGGGGGGGGGGGGGGGAACATCATCCTCCACCATTGATATGGGCGGGGACGATCTCATTTTCCAAAGTTGCCAATGTTGTATCGAAAGAGACAAGACGCCACGTCTTGTCTTATTTATAACTTTAAACATAGTCCATTGATAGTTAATCAATCTCATAATAAAAAAAATTAAGGCGACATTTTATTTGGCGCGCCCCTTTGGGAATTTTAGTTTTATTCATTTTTTATATATTTACTTTTATTCCCCTTTATTTTTTTCTATATATATATATATATTTTAATTTTCATAATTTCTTTTTCTTTCTACTTTTCTTTTTCTTTTTCTATTTTTCTTATTTCTTATTTTTTCTTTTCTTTTCTTTTCAAAAGCTAAAACAACTTAGAAAGAAAAAATAATTTACAACATCACATTGGGATAAATATCTAGATAATCATACCTTGATCACTATATTTATAGGACCCTAACAATGGCTCCAATGGGGATGGCATCCTCCCTATGAGGTTCAAAGAACACCGTAGACTAGTAGTCTTCTCCATTAGGCATTTATTTGACCTTCAATCAACTGAAACCGACCTGATTAACGAAAAATTCATTACATATGGTAGCAACTCATTCGAAACTTAGGGCCTTCACTATGGGCTTCAATTTCTGATGACAGCCACCCACACTTGCTGTACTTGGAACAATAAAATGGTGTATACAATGATGTTGTTTTAAACCAACTGCATAAATGCATTGGTCCCACGAAAATATTCAATCTTCTAAGGCCCCTTCCAGAAACTGTCAAAATTTCCATGCTTTCCCTTTTCCTCATTTTTGAAATGCCATTTTAACACAAGGTCATCAAGCTGAAAATCATTAGCTTTCACCCTCCTATCGTGAATCCTTTTGATCTTGTCCTGAATTATCTGAGTATTGTTGTAGACTTCTTCTTTTGTCTGCTATAATTATACCATTTGAATTATCATTCTCTGCACATCATTTGTTTCAACTTATCATTCCTGCAATAATTTCAATACTGGAATTCCTAGGGAGGTAGGGAAAACTGCATCAAATCCATAAACCAATTGGAAAGGTGACATTCCAATTCATTTCTTAGTGCTTACCCTATCAGCCCATAGACCATTTATCAACTTTTTGTGCCAAGACTTTTTATTCTCATGTAACAAATTCTTTATTATATTGACCAAGCTCTTGTTAGAAGACTTTGATAACCCATTTCCTTGTGGATAATAAGCATTAGAATGTCCTAGCACCATATGATATTTATTGTATAAATCAACCATCTTTTTAGATTTAAATGCAACAACATTATCAATGATGATTTTGTGAAGAAAATCAAACCTAGAAAGAATATTCCCTTCCATGAATTGGGTAATTATTGAGTCTGTGGCATGTGATGAGATCTAGTATTGAAACAAGCATGATGCAACTCCTAGGGCAACCAACTTTACTTCATCAACCCGGGGTTTGTACAAACTTGGAGGTGACAGTGTTGTATACACAATAGATGCAATGGTCTAATCTTGTCACTTTTCAATTGGGGCGATAGAACACTAGGGTTTTTCAAATCAGTCTTCTATTTACTAGAAGGAGTCTCACTACCAAATAGCAAAGGGAAAAATATTCTCAATGCAGAAAGAAAATGTTGCCTACTCTAGGAAATGAAAGTGTTGAATTGGAAAATGCTAGAAAGTGACAGGAAATCGTCTAGTTAATTATCTACACATATTGCTTACAAATGAGACCTAACTTAAACTTGCATCTAACATCTAGTTACTAAACTAAATAAGCATGGAAATTATCCTAAAACTACTGTGACTACTACATGCATGTACTAACTAGAAATTACAGAAAAGCCTTTTTGATTTTCAATTTGATGAATGTAAATGCTAATTTAACCAATTTGATCTTTGGCAGGGGATACAAGTATGGGAAAATAGGTTTGGAATGGTGTTGAAGGTACAGGAGCCAAGTGGAGGCCTAACCTAAGCTCAGATGACCATTTTGCTCAATTCAGGCTCAAAACAGGTTGCTACAGGGTTTCTTGTAGTACTAAAGGATGTCCTAGTTCTACTATAGGATGCCCTATTTTACTACAAGAAACAAGTAAAAAGATATAGGGAGATAGGAAAGGTAGAATTAAGTATGGGAAAGGTGTCTAATAGGGAAATAAGGCACAGAGTAGGTGCACACTACCCAAGCCTCAGTCCAAGCCTTCAAGATGGTTGGACTTGCTAAAGGAAAATGTCCACTTTGCTACAAAACAGAAATTTAGATTAGGGTTTGGTAGAATTTGCCAGCATAGGTGGATAAGACTTGGATGAGGCTGGTGAGATGAGGTCTCCTTGCAGATCATAAACTCCTACATCAACATACATTCCTTTCTTCATTTATGCACAACATCATTGATATATGGAAAAGATGATTTGAATTTAGGGAAAAGCAGAGTTATTAATAGTTAATAGCTAAGTCTATGAATGGAAGTGCTTCTAAACCATAACAAATTCAAGAACCCAAAATGGCAAATGTAGGTACTTCTAACAAATTGAGAAACAATGATTTATGCTACAAGAAATCCTAAGTTATGAAGTGATCAATAAATCTGTTTTTGGGCTGTGAGAATGGAACACTCAAACCATGATCCCATAAGGGAGATGAGGCAGAGGCCACTGCCACAAGATTTTTTGAAGTATTTACTTAAAATACTATACAACTGATCTATCTGTTCACAAATGGAAGAAAACTAAGTAATCATCCAAATACTTGCAGATTAAACAAAATAGAAGTCACTTCAGTAGCTAACTATGAATGTAATATAAGCATACACATATAAAAAGAGGAACCTCTGTTGCTAGGGTTGGGCCCTAACCCAAGAGCTTCAAAATTTTGAGTCAAATCAGTGCCGGATCAGGGGAATGCTTCTCATTCTCATCAAAATGTAAAAAATACATAAGATTAATCAGTCACAATTCTTAGCTCGAAAATTCCTCTTGGCCTCAAATCCTAATGAGACCCTGGGCCTTCTTATTTATACAATGAGAGCTACCAACAAATTACTTAAAATTAGGGAGGCATTGCTCCCAAATCAAGATTAACCTGTCTTCAACTATCACTGGCTTGGCTGCCAATGACCTTGGTGGGCTTGGCTCCTTGTAACTCCGAGCTAATGAGATCTAGTGGAGGAATCTTCGAGTGATTGAGCAGTAAAGGAGGGAGATCTAATCTCCTAAAATCCCTCTTTCTTGTCTACTTCGAGTTCCTGCACTTAAATTAGTCAAAATTGCTCCAAATCCTACAATTAATGCACATTAGGCCACATGACATAACGTCTCATCTTTACCCTTCTCACTAAGAAAAATATAATAAAATATGTAAAGAAATGTGAGAAAAGATGATTTTAATAAACTCGAGAGTGGCATTAATGTCCATATAATTTACCTATTGATGAGCCTCATCATCGCCCCCCTACTGAAAGTGTTGCTCATCCTCTGAGCAACCTAATCTATGTCCATGTTTTTGATTTCTCTTGTGGCCTCTCTGACATCCAAATCTTCTATTGATGTATTCTCCTCTTGTGGATAAAATCCTGCATGCTTCTCTATTTTCTGCCACTGTTTTATTTCCTTTCCTCCTTTCTTCCTACGAACATACCCAAGAGCATTGGTGGACTAAGTTTCAAACCAATACAATTGATTTTGAGTCTCTACAGTGCCTTCTTATACAATGGGGTCCTTTCTAGTGCATCCGTCATTCTTTCAAGGGAATGATACTCCCTGATCCTTAGGTTGTATTGTAGGTGCCCCATCGCCTTTGGCATGCTTGCTGGCTTTCATCCCCTAGCAATCTCAAGGTGTCCTCAAAATGAGTGACTTCTTGCTTTTGTGTAGCTAGTTATCTCGGCGCAAGCTGGGGGTCATTGGCGATGATGTTGTGGGTGCTAATGACAACCATGGAATTGATTTGTTATGCTATGATGTAAAGGGGATCTTTTTATTCTCTTTCCAACACCTTCTTTACTTCCTTAGCCCTTACCTCCTCATTACTCATCCATGATACAAAGGCCGTTAGTTGTAAGTCCCCCAGCTTTGGATTGGGGTCCCACACGTTCAACTCTGTTAAGGCCAAGTTGTGTAAGTAGAATGCAGAGATATTGGACTTATCCTCTAGGGTGCTATGGTCAAAGAGGTCAATGAATTGCCTATATTCTTGGAAAGGCATAGTCCCTCTTTGTGCTAGGGTATTTATCTGAAATTGCAGCCATTGAACTTTTAGGTACAAGGCATATGAATTTGGTGGCATCCTGCACTAGAGTGCCTCCATAGAGAGACTTTCCATAGTGGCCAATTGGCTCTATTTTTCCTATACCTTCCTCTTCAGCCATGTGTTTTCAACCTCTAGTTGAGATTTCATAACTCTTTGCCCATCTCTTATCCTACTCAACTCTCTGCCCATCTCTAGTAGCTTCTCTTCCATATGGCCCACATCCTCTACATTATTTGAATTATCAATTTACATCCATCGATGTGTCCTTTCTCTCTCCTTCTCAAGATCAAAGAAGAGAGGGATGGAAAATTTCTATGGTATTACTCTACCTCCCTCAATGAATCTGTAATAGGAGTTGAGATTGGGCTATGGGCTAGGTTCCTGAAGCTCTTAGGATTCTCCCTTTAATTCCTTTGGAGCATTTTCCTCCTCTTGTACTTGTGTTGTTGCTTCCTTGCCTTTCCTTTGTCCTTCCTGCTGCTTTTTTTGTGTTTCCTGTAGTGCTGATAGAGTTTCCTATAGGACTATGTGTGTTTCCTATAAGAGGCTTTTCCCTTTCTGAAATGCGGTCAAAGGTTATTTGGATTGCTTTGCTGAGGTTGATCTGGTGACAAGCCTCCTAACATAGGTGATTGACGACTTTTGGGAAGCCTGTTTTGATGTGCCCTCGTCACCTTTCATTTCTGGGGAGACTAGTTTTCCTTGTCCTTTTGGCAAGTCTTCAATGATGATTAGAATATTGGTAGGTGTTTGTGGTCTCCCCTATTTCATAGTAGTGCTCCTCCTTGTTTTGAAATATAGGGGAGTCTACCTCTGCCTTTTTCCTATTGACATTATGGGTGTGCTTAAGGCAGTTAAGGCAGCAACTGCCTCCTCTGTGGGTTCAAGAGACACTCTTGGAGATTCCTCCCCTTCCTTGGTATGTTTTTAAGGGCTTGCCTCATCCTTCTGTGCTTCTTCTCCATTGTTCTATTCTCTTTCCTCTTCTTCCTATGTTTTATTTGTCTCTTCATCCTCTTCATCCTCTGGTTCTTCCTCTTCTTCTTCAGGTTCCTCCTCTTCTTCTTCTTCAGGTTCCTCCTCTTATTCTTCAGGTTCTTCTTCTTCCTCCTCACCATTAGAGGTTGGACCCCTTTCATATATAATTTCTTCAATTACAGCCTCCTTGTCCATGTCCTTAAAAGTGGACCATAGAATAGGGACTCTTAATTGGCTTAAGGCATCTTCTAGTATGAGCTTGATTAGTCCATGATGTGTCAGCTCCTGATGTTTTCCTTCCCATACCTTTATGCTCATACCTACTGTTGATTGCAACAAGAAGTAGGCAACACTAAGTCTTCTGTTAAAGGGTAACTCTTCTCCAAATCTTAGCTCATGGAGGAGTCTAAATTGGTAACCATAGACTATACTAAGCTTTCCCTCACAAGAAATATACTTGAGAATGTGATAACTTATTTCATCCCAAGGATAGGGAAGGATCTCCCTTGTAATCCCATTTTTGTCCTCAATTGGCTCTTCATCTCTCAAGAAAAAGTTCTTCTTGGCATAAGTGTTGCTAGCTTTATCCTCCTTTATCCATTTCATGCCTAGAGGAATCGTAGTGATTCTGCTAATGATTTCAAGGGTAATTGTTACTAACAATCCTCTCACCATAGAAGTAGAACTAACTCTATCCTAAGGTGTGAGTGACATGGAAAATTCTCTAGCTACATCATCATATCTTCTAAGCAACTCGAAGAATCCCAACCATTGATGCCTTCTAAATATCTCTACCACAGGGGGATGGAGTTGTATTTTGGATGTTCCTGTGGGCTCCCTTTTGTTTAAACCTCCTGTTATTTTCTCCTCTCTGTCAAGATGTCTGTAGGTAGTTTGTTGGCTTAACTCTAGATATTTCGAAGACAAATAAGGGTTTAGAGTTTAGGAGGGTGATCACTGCAATTCTTTCTTTATCCCCACACAATTTTGTCTATCCCACGCACATTGTAATTACTAGAAAAAAATGAAGATTTATTTTCCTGTTCCTCTTTCCTAGCTATCAAGTCAAAACATAGAGGATATGAGCAACCTACCTTTCAATGTGATGCCTTGGATGAGGATAATTTCTGAATAGCTGGGTGCTAGGCACCCCCGAGAAGATTTTTTTGACAATTCCCACTGTTTCTTATAGTTTCTCTACATTTCCTGTAGGATGGTTGTGGTGAAGTAAAATTATAAGTGCGGACACAAACAAATTCCTCTAGCTCGATGGTGGGTCTAGCCACAACAGATACATTCTATGGAAGATTTCCTTAGGTTAGAACCAATTAAGATGGCCTACGTCTTGGTCTCCTTATCCTGTTTGATGATGTCCTTGCTTGCTCACTCCAGCTATCTCTCGCTTCCTTCTTTAAGCACCTAAAACAAGTAAACAACAACAAACAACAAACGTGATAATAGACAAATTGTAATTCAACCTACTTAACAAGTCAAGAAACATTAATTCATGAATATGTAAGATGACAAATCATGTAGGAAATCAATTGATAGTTGCATATATTAATATCAAAGAGAGATTACAACCATTTGTCTTGACGTTGCAGTCCTCCTTTAAGAAGACTAGGTTCCCACACACTTCTGCTAGCATTCCTTGATGACCTCAATCAACAATAATTTTAAGGCTCTTCCCTTTAGGCTTCACTCCAAAGAAAATCACACTTCTCCATCGCACAACTAGATAGCTATAATTAGTAATAGCTTGCTATCTACTCAAAACCAAAATAACATAAGAAAACCAATGTCAACACTTCAACACTAGCTTGTGCTTGGGAAGAAGAGAGGTTTATATAGGAAAAATGTATGGGAAATGGATCTTCTTCTCATGGAAGAAGGGATTATCCCTTGAGGTAGTTCCATCATTATAGGGGAAATGAGCCCAAACTAACATCCTCAAACCCATTTGGCCAAACCATTTACCACACTTCCATTACGAAGCTTCTAGAGTTGGAAGCTTCAGCTCCTAATTTAAAAAAATTTCCAAAACAGAGTCGGCACAACTAAAATAGAGCTCAGTGGCTCCGGTTGGCGTGAGGAGTAGTGCTAATCTCTGCACATTAGCATGGGGGTGACACAGGTCATTAGCGCCAGCCTTGTAAACTGGGAAAAATAGAAGTTTTAGGGGAAATGGTGCAAAAGGGAATTGATCTTCTCATGAAGAGGGACATAATGGGAGTTTCTTCATGAAGGCAAAGCATGCGGGTTCACTCTATAGGTCCTCCAGGATCAAGGAACGAGGAGTACAGGGATAGTGACAAAATGATATGTAACAAATACCCCCTAAAGCGTGAAGGCCGAGTTGGAGTGAGGGATGAAATGCTTTATAAATTAGTGCGGGGAACTGGTATGCCATCGAAAAACCTACAAGAAAGTAAAAATACATACACATAAACTGAGATCTCTTTCAAATGATACATGAATTAGGGCATGGATGCAACCATCTAGAGAATGATCATGTGAATGGATCCAGGTATGGGCACAACCATCCGTCAAAGAGGATCATAATGAAACCATGGTATGGTCGCCGCCATCCAATAATGAGAAGGATCACATATGATAACTCATTGTCTGGGTGCAACCAGCCATCTGATAGAGACATGCATATCATCATAACCATGTCACACCACTTCGCAACTTAGACTTGTGTGATCTGAGTCCAGGGTCTTGCGCTCCAACACGACCTAATCAAAGTACAGATTCTAACATGTGAATAGAGGTGTTGACGTCGAATATGTTAGAAAGTTGCTTGATTACCAGTCAATGATGTAAATTGTTAACAAGCGTGAGAGAAACCACCAATAATGAAAATGGCCCTCAAGGTATTATCAACACAATCCATGGAATGTGAATAGTGGAATTGAAGTTGAACACTGTGAAATCACTTGATCGAAAGCCAACGATGTGAACTTGTTGTCGAGTGCGAAGAACTTGCCATTAGGGCATGCAAGCTCTAAGGTACTAGAAGGGAGTCTCTCGGTCAACTTCCCGGATATTGCGTTGAAGTCGACAGAAAGTGACTGTGTCGAAGGAGGGCCATAATGAATCCCACATCATTGACACGAGACGAGAGGATGCAAAATGATTTTGGATGATACAGAGAATCAAAGGTAAGTGTAACTATAGAAGGATAACACTTGAACATATCGGTGACACAACTGGATGTTTGGCAGCTTTTGGATCCATAGGATCGGTGGTCATGATGATGTAGTAGAGATCAAATGGAAGGAAAAAATGAACGGCCCAACCCAGGATGGTCAACAATACAAAGGAGGATGTCCCTACCCAACACCAAGTAGAAAGTGTAATGTTCAAGAGTGAGCTGCTGACACAACTGATAGGTTTCCAAATTTTTCCCCACCATTTCTGGCAGGTACCCCAGTTAGTTTTTAATTGCAAGCTTGAAGGGGATAACATATGCTTGCACTATAAGTCCATCCTTCAGACAAACCAGATCTAGTAAGTTTAACGAGCCCTAGGAAGGAGAAGCTCACGTTTGTCATGGTAACAAATCCGATGTCGTTTAATAGTTTAACGAGTCCGACAAAGGTGTAACTCGGTATATTTTTCATGTTGAAAACTTCACATGGTCCCTTTTCGTACATTTGTGTCTCTCGAGCCCGAAAAGGTAGAAAACGATACTTGAGAGAACTGCTTGACCATTTCAGTCAAGGAGTACCTTTTTCGTAAATAGTGCCTCCCAGCCCAGAAAAGGGGTAAACTTATACTGGGCACACGACGTTGCTCATCCATTAACGAGTTCGAATCGACAATGACTCAACCATCTTTTCGCTTTTAAAGGGTCAGAAAAGAGCTGAAAGCGGACCCCCCATTTTATTTTCTTTTACGAGTTGAAAAGGGAAAAATACTTGGCAATCTTTTCATATGATTTTAACGAGTCGAGAAAAGAGCTGAAACATGACTCATCATCATTGTCGAACATCTATCACCTGTTGCTGCACAAGTAAGGTGAAGTGTATTATCGAGTCGTTAAGGCCAAATAGGTCAAAATATTTTCAAAAACCCAATACTTTCATGAAAAAATGAATAAAAAGGGGAAAAGTAAATATATTTTTAACATTTACCATCTTACCTTTGCTGTGAAGACTTTTTACCCACTTTTGCCCTAAGTGTTCCAGAGAAAATTGTGGGAGATCTGGGAGGTCAATTAACGAGCCTCCAGTTCCAAGTAACAATCGAAGCCCTGAGCTCCATTTCCATGTTCTTTATTTATGCTTTTAACCATTTTTTTAGATTTTTGAGGAGATTTTTGAAAAACATTTTTTCCTAGAATTGCGCCGGCCGAGGGTGATTAATAAAGCCATCCGTGCTGATCGGCGCAACTACTTTTTGAAATAGGCACACCAGTGCCGTGGATAGGGAAAAACCCTATTTTCTCAAAATTTGACCATTTGAACTTAAATTTTATGTGCCAAGGATGATTATTGACTCAAATTAATGGATTTTGCAAGAGAGAATCACTGAAAATGGTGGACTGGAAAGAACGAGAACATGAAGATGTTGACACCCAGGCAATGAATGACCCAAATTGCCTGGAGACTTTGAGGGTTTGTAGGCTCCTCAAATTCTTTCCTATGCCAGGGATGCGGGCCCAACCCGAGTTGCTTCAATACCTGATTAGTCTTTAGGACATTAATCGAGAGATTTTTGTCATTGGGGACTAGGAGCTGGAGTTGGAAACTTCAGATATATACTTCATCACTGGGCTGTCCCGCAGAGGGGAAATAATGAACTTGTATGGGTGACGACTGATTGGGGAAAGCATACCTTTCTTGCTTGTTGAATAATGCCCTAAGGCCCTGAAATCCAAGAGTGGGAAGATAGAGATTTCCAGTGTGCGGGATCTGACACTGAGGGTACTTCTGTTGAATATTAACAGAGTGGCAGGGTCCTAAGCGTAACATGAGACTAACAAGTCGAAGTTCCTTTATGCTATTGACTATACAACTCCTATGATCATGAACTAGGCAGAGGTCATGAAGATGAAAATCAAGTGCCAGCTGTCCAAAGCTAAGGTGGGGAATCTGAAGCAATTCGGCTTCAGATCGGTGCTTGTGACCTCCTTCCTGGAACAAGTACTACTATTCTAATATCAACTGACTGAGGTAGATCCTCCTATGCCACGTGATCCACAGATGGCCCACTGGAGCCATTTGATGCTGAGGATCACTAGGGCTTAGCACATGTCATACCGACCTGTATTCTTTTCATGGCTACAATGACAAAAGATCGTCGTGGAGGACTAGCCATACAACGACACTGATTTCTGTGAATATCCAGATATGCCCTTACCAGATGGAGAGGAATTCGATGATGAAGGTAAAAAACCAAAATTTTTAATTTTTAATTTTTTAATTGTTTTTGGTATATATGTGCTTATAACATTTCTCTTGTTAATGCAGATGTTGGACTAGAGTGGCCTGCTGGGATGTCCCCAATAGCTAGGCATGTCCCCTACCCTATTGATGTTGTTACCCCTTATCAGGAAGGGAGTGACACCGAGGAGGAGATCGTGAGGAACCTTGAGGGGTTGACTCGTGGTATCCCGGAGCATGCTCGGGTAGGAGGCATTCCTCGTCAGTATTAGAGACACACGGTGGGAGTGTCAGAGCGGATCCTTCGATTGCTGACTCGTGTTGCACTAGTTATATCATGTTACCATGATCACCATGCTAATTAGTTCCTAGGTCCACAACTTACATATTTTTTGAGGCCCGCGTGCCACAGAGATATGAGGCCTGCGAGCCACTGATGTTATTTTAGACACACATATTATTTTTTGGGGTTCTGATGTATCAAACATTATCACCATATATATATATATATATGTTGTATTTTCCTATCTACTATGGTACAAATGGTTTGTTTTATCTTTTACATGTTTTGTAAATGTCTATCCAACACATGATTAGCTAATGCATTTGTCAATGTATTCATGTGCCTAGGAATATGATGATATGTAATGTAATCAAAATGCCTTTCCAATAGACGAATACGGAGATAAATTATCAATATTTGAGGGTTTCTGATGGAATATTGCCTATTGAGTTGAAGGAAGACAAGCTGTGAATCCAGGTTGAAAACCAATTCTCTGATGCCCAGAGCGAGGGCTTCTGACAACAGTTTGATGACCGCACTGTATTCAACAATGTTGTTGGTTGTGCAACCTAGACATATACCTTGAAGGTCAATAAAATCACCATTAGGGTTGTATATAGCCCATGCCACAGATGATAGGTTCTGGGTACTATGACAAGCACCATCAGCAAAACCAATGTGGGGAGTCGCAGACATCTGCAAAGAAAGAAAAATATAGTAAACATGAAAGCTGTTTGAAAACTATCACATAAAACCAAGCTGCACAAAAATGAATGACACACTAATGTACACAAGTAACCATGCAAGATTACCTAAGCATAATACTTCTTAAGGTAAAGCCCGTTTCGGGGCTTAATGAGAGGATTTCCTTCATAATCAATAAGTTCATAGGCTCCTTTATGCAAAATGCATTTCACGATGTAGGGCCCATGCCACATAGGCTTGAACTTGCCTGCCCCCAGCTTATTGTTAAATTGGTCATATAGTAAGACCAAATCACCCTTAGAGAGTGAGCGGGGGATATCGACTTATCGAAATGGGATTTGACCCGTTTCTTTTGTGCTTCAATGACCAACATAGCAAGACGATGAGTCTCGTCCAGTCATTCTAAGTATAGGAGGCATTCCTCTTGAGGTGACATTTCGGGGAGGATTTAAACAACTAACTTGAGTGAAGGAATCTCGCATTTGATCGACAATGTTGCTTCCAGACCATAGACCAGCTGGAATGGTGTGAAACCAATTGCGTCTTTGGTTGAGGTTCGGTAGGCCTACAAAGCTAAAAAGAGCATGAGATGCCAATTTGACTTATGCATCTCAATAGTACACTGAAGCATTGTGACCAAGACCTTGTCCACGGCTTCAACTTGGTTGTTGGCTTGAGGGTAATATGGGTTCAAGCCATCGTGGTGCAAGCCCAATGCAGATGTCAGCTCAGCTATCATGTAATCTCTGAAATGGGAGCCATGGTTGGTGACAATGGCTTGGGGTATGTCAAACTTGGAAATAACATGGTTGAAAAGGAATTGAGCCACCATCTTACCATTTGCAGAGTATGTAGGCATCACTTCAACCCATTTGGTAAAATAATCCACAACAACGATAATATAGGGATGCCCCCCGACCGAATGAGGGTTACATGTCATATAATCGATGCCCCACTTGGCAAAGGGACCAACGATAATGATGGGGTGCAGGTGAGTGGTTGGGGAATGCATCTTGCGTTGGTAAATTTGGCATTCGTGGCACTTGCGAACAACAAGAATGTAGTCTTTGAAGCTAGACAGCCAGAAGTAACCAATACGAAGGATTTTTTGAGTTGTAGTGTAACCAGACATATGACCACCACTTTCCCCGGAGTGGAAATCATTGAGAACTCTTTTAGCTTCTTGATCGTAAGGCATCAATGAAGAATTGAATCAACACCAACATGGTATAAAGTATCGCCAATAATATGGTAGGGTTGGGAGTGATGCTGAATCCTTCGGCGATCATCCTTGGTCAATGCAGACCAAAACATGGACGTCTGGAGATACAAAATGATATCACCGTACCACAGATCAAGGGTGCTAATCAGGAAAAGGGTCTCATTTGGAAGCTGTTCACTTGCACCAGCAGGGAGAGCCTTGGAGGGAAGGGAACAAATCAATTCGGTGAAAACAAACGACTTCATAGATTTGGCTGTAGTGAATACCAAGTTGAATTCTTACAGGATCATAATCCATTTAGAATACTTGTCCCCCAACAACTAACGAGTCAGGATATAGGTCATAGGGTTGCATTCAGAAATCACTATAGTCGTGTGCAAAAGGATATAATGCCGAAAGCGTTGAACAACTTGAACAGCAGCCAAAGCCAACTTCTCGACATGTGCATAACGCGTTTCAGTGTCAAGGAGATTTCGACTAAAATAGTAGATTATATGTTTGTTGCCCTTGTCGTCATCTTGGACCAAGACCATAAAATGGTGCTAGGGCCCACGACTAGGTAAAGGAAGTGATCTCGATAGCAGTCCGGCAGATGCAACAAAGGAGAATTTACGAGAACCGGCTTGAGATCGTCAAAAGATTTTTGGGCCTCCTCATCCCATAGAAAGGGCATTCCTTGTTTGAGCAATCAGGTAAATCCTATGGCTAGCTCGGCATAGTTGGGTATAAAATGACGGAGAAATTTGGTATTTCCTTGTAGGTTATGGAGTTGGTGTAGTGAGGATGGAGGGGGTAAATTTACAATGGCCTCGACTTTTAGCGGATCTAGGCGAATATCGTCCTTGGAAACAATGAAGCCGAGGATTCATCCTAATTCTACACAGAAAACACATTTGTGCGGGTTTAACTGAATGTTATAGTGCCTATAGCACAGAAGAATCTACTGAAGATGGTTTGGGTGATCTTGGCGCTTACGAGAATGAGCGAGAAGGTCATCCAAGTAAGGCTAGACAATGTTGCGAATGTCATGAAATGCATAGGCCAGTGCCCTTTGAAACGTGGCTCCAACATTTTTGAGGCCAAAAGGGAGCTTCTTGTATGCGAACGTACCCCATGGACAGATAAAGGCTATCTTTTCTTGATCGACCGGTGCGATGTTGATCTGGTTATAACCAGAAAAACTGTCCATAAAGAAAAAGATCTCACTCCTGGAACATTCATCAATGATTTGATCAATGAAGGGAGTAGGATAGCTGTCTTTAGGAAATGCACGATTGATATCTTGATAATCCACACAAACGCAGATCGTGCCCTATTTTTTAGTCACCGGGACAATATTGGACACCCAGTCTATAAGAGGGATGCGATAGATGAACCCAGCTTTGAGAAGCTTTTCCACTTCACCCTTAATAGCGGTGGCCTTCCTAGGGTGCACTGGACAAAGCCGTTGGTGAATGGGCTTTGCATGCGGATACATTGGTATTTCATGCACCGCAATGCTAGGATCAATGCCAGACATTTCTTCGTAGGACCATGCAAACACATCATGGAATTCCTGAAATAGACAAGTATATGTCTTGATCTCATTCGGAGAACAAGATACCCCAATATGAACATGTTCAATGATACCGGGTTTGATAGAGATGTCAATCGGCATTGTTTGGGTAATATTACCCAGATTTCCTTTCGACCATACTTCATGAGTAACAATCAGTGGCGGAAAAGGAGAAGAGGATTTTTTGAAAACGGTAGACGTGACCGCTGGGCGAGGCATGAACGAGGAGCAATGATGAGTATCGATCCAAGGTGTTTCCTCGAGAGACATGAATTCCATGATACCTTCATCAACAAGGAAGGTCTCGGTTGAGGGATCAGGGGATTCCAAAGTGACAAGCCATGGGGATTGGGAGTACATGTCGAAAGAGGTCTTCGACATATGAGAATTGGAGGACAAAGAGTTCGAAGCCGAAATAATTTCCACGTAAATGACTTCGGTGGGACTAAGCGACATGACCACGCCCCAGGTATCAACAAGATCCGGTGTAGGTATGACCCAAGGATTAGACTTGACCAAGATCATGTTGATATAGGCAACATGAGGAGGTGGAAGTGGAAAAATTCCCATTAAGGTAGAATCTTTGAAGAGACCTGCCTCCACACTCTCATAGGGAGCACCTGTGTGCTTGACGTATAGAACATTGCCATCGAAGGAGGAAGAGGCAAAGAAAGACAACTGGTCGACAGTGACAATCTTCCCTTGACGGGGAAAACTAATAACGCGAAATAAAGAGGAGGCTACAACATGCATGGCATGAGTCCAACTTCGACCGAGTAGAAGATTATAATTGAGATTGGCATCAACAATTTCTACTTCGACTTGCACTGTCTTGCCTTCCAAGGTGATGGCAAGGTTAGGTAAGATACCAAAGGGTAGTGAATCGAGCGCATTGAAAGCTTCCAAAGTGTTCAAATATTGGTTCAGTGTAGGAGAACCAATAGCCTTCCAACACACAGTCGACATGATGCAGGTGGAAGCACCTTCATCGATAACAGTTCGGTGGATGGTATTCTCATTGATGATTACCTAAATAAGAAAGGCAATCTGATCAGGGAGCCATGGAACATGGTTCTCTAGATCAAAACATATCAAATTGGAATCGGTGGGATTGATGCCCCCGATAGCTGACAACAAATATTTCTGCTGCGATGGGAAGCTTTGGAGTACCTCGAGAGCTGACATGGATGACGACACCTGAGCCAAATCCTCAACAATATTTTAGTGCTTAACAACTTGGGCATTGGGATTGTACAAGGATTTCTGTAGTACACCTTGAGAGGGTGGCCGGATAGCGGAATCAGGGTTAGGATGCTCAATATGTAAAGGGCCAGAACTCGGGGTAGAAGAAGAAGGTGCAACTTCTTTCTCTTTCCCAACTACTAAAGCAGGAGTTTGATAGTCTTTTGATCTAGTAGCCACATTAATAGGCGCACTCATCATGAACACTTGAGATCTGGAGGAACCAGTTTGGGGTTGGTCTACCATTTGGGTCTGATAAGACGGAAATGATTCTTTGAGGACAATAGTGGTCCCTTTGAGCAGGAGACTAACTTTGGATTGTCAGGGACAATCCTTAGTATAGTGATCTTCACGCAAAAGAGGTAGGGATACTTAGGTTTCCGTTGCAAAGATTCACCAATAGACGATTTGCGAGGACCCAGTTGCGGGGCATCAAGTTCAGCTTTGCCTTTTCCTTGCTTCTTTCCTTTCAAGGATTTGTCTGTTGCGGTTGACTGAACAATGTGGACCTATGAGATTTTACCAGGGCTAGGTGGATTTTGGAATGAACCATTAGGGACAACATTTGAGACCGATTTCTGTTTGGAAGAAGTTTTAGCAGGGGTCTGGGATATTGAAGCAATAACTCCATCAACGGGAGGAACAATTGGTGACATTGATGTTGCAGGATCGTATGATGGCTGTGGAGCATTGGGTAATAACTCGTACAAAGTTCCATACTGAGAGTAAGCTAGATCCAAGTACTAGGCATGAGCATTTTCCTGTTCTTCAATGACACATCCACCCATAGCTATATCACAAGAAATTGTGGCCACGAATGATTTGGTAAACCATTCAATGAGAAACTGATCAACAATCTCGATTTTGATCAGGTGACGCCTACGTTTCCATTCGTGGATGTGATCAGAGATGTGTGTCACAATATATTTCTTGAGCTATGAGAAAATAGGTGCCAGTTTCATAGCAAACCGATAGCTAAAAATGTGTGAGGAAATCCATGGCTAAAGAGTTAAAGTCATGGTAAGTACTTCGAGGTAGCTTGATGTACCACTTTGCTGCAGCACTCGTGAGGGTTCATTGGAAATGAAGGAGATGAACGGAATCGTCCATGTATGATTTCAACTAGCACTAGAGGTGTTATGTCATCACATGGTCCTGAGGATCTTCTTTATCTTTCCCATCAAACTTGGGGTAATCCCTTGGTATCTTGGACGACACTAGAGGCCAGTATGGCGAATGAAGGATCGTATCATTCGTAAGGTGAGATACATTTGGCAACTTGAGTGTAGCCAAGAATTGAAATTGGGTGTTAAAATGCATGGGAGGTCGATAAGCGGGCCCATAGGGAGGAGCCCATCCCTGCTGGTAAGGATTTTGGCCCCACAGTAGGGGATTTTTGCCATATAGCATCTGAGGTTGTCCTCATTGCAGATTACCTTGACCATAGGGAGGATTCTGACCTTGAATACCTTGGAATTGTCCAGCCATAGGTTGCTGATAAGAAACATAGGGGTTAATTGGCTGTTAAGCCTATTGACCTTGGAGATATGGATATGGGACCTGTTGTCCTTAAACGTATGGTTGATGAACCTATGGTCCATGAACAAGAGGGTTTTGGACCTACAGTCCTTGGGCATAAGGTTGATACACTTGTTGCCCTTGGACATAGGGATTCTGTACTTGATGCCCTTGGCCGGAAGGATTCTGAACCTATTGACCTAGGACATGAGGATTTTAAGCCCGCTGCTGCAGGACTTGACCCTGACCCTACACCTACAAGGGTTGACCTTGTTGATATGTATACAAGGGTTGTTGCTGCCCTAGTTGGTTTTGCTGTTGCAAGGGTTGACCTTGCGGTTGCAAAATTTGTCCCTATGGTTGTAGAGGTTGGTCTTACGAGGAAATGGGTTGAGAATTGTGCAGAGCAAATTGTATTTGCTACCGTGCGGTTTGCTCCAAGTGTTGCAAGGGTTGACCTTGCGGTTGTTGCAGTTGACCTCTTCGTGGGATCATTTGCCCTTGCTGTTCTAGGGAGAGCCCTTACTAGAATAAAGACTTCCCTTGCGGTAACAAAGGGTGCCCTTGTTGTTGTAGAGGCTATTCTTGTTGCTGCAAGGGTACTTGAACAGTGCCCAAGAAATTGCTGAACTGAATCTGGCCATAGCCAGGCTGGATGTACTGCCTAGATTGGAGGGTGCAAGGTTGATTAACCATTCCTTGAGAACCATATGGAAAGTAAGGATTTTGGTATTGGACCTGAGCTCCATAGGGCTGCTGATACTAAACATTACTCGATCCAGACAGACCAATAGGATTCTAAACCTATTGGTATTGGACATTGCTTGATCCAGTAGGATCGACAGGGTTATAAATAATACCATAAGAAGGCTGGTTTATACCAAGCATGTGAGCTTGTGAGCCTCTCACATTAGTGGCACCTGACACCATAGAAGCATTCATGTTCTGCCCTCCAGGTGGTGGCACAGCCTGACCACTAACTAGAGGGATGGAGGAATTGACAAAGACATTCTTTAAAACTGTCAGTTGTTCCTGACGAGTAACTGGGGTTGAAGATACAAGGGTATTCAGAATGGTGGGTTTCACTAGGACTGAAGTAACAGCCAGTTGGGAAGTCGTGTTCGTAATGAATAGACCTGAAGTAGGCATGGCAACTGATGCCCAAACAGGGTTATAATAAAGTGATGAGGCACTAGGTGTACCTGAAAACAACAGTGCTAAAGACACAGTTGGGTGGAAAACTAGCGGGAATACCCCCTGAAAATGGAAAACCCTCGAGAGGAAGCTTCAATTCTTCCTTCACAGTTCTGGGATCATCATTAGCAATAGATAGAGAAACATTTGAACAAAAGGCAGATGGATTATACCTTTCTGGCTGCCTTCTTTATCGAACTGATCTTCTCACTGTTGAAAAGTGTGCAACAAGAAATGCTTGTTGAGAATGCAACAAGATGATGGAGCTTAGTGGAAAGGAGTCGCCATCACTAAGTGGGCCCATAGGCTATTTTTGGCGCAAGTCTATTTTTAGACATATGGATCATGTCTATGGATTGCAGG
>APFE031323773.1:0-16304 GCA_000404065.3 Pinus taeda | reverse complement strand
TGGTCTAAGATATCTTGCAGACGGGATGTGAAGTTGCAAGGTTATTCAAATTTAAATTGCAACCAAGTAGTGCAACAAATAGAAGAACACCTTAGGGTGTTCCTTTAGCTTGGGATCATCAATATTGTTTTGGTTCAATAAGAAGTAGACTTTCGTGGAACTTAGGTCAGTAGAGGCATACTAGATGGTACTACCAATTCTGAGGTCATCTGGCTTCACAAGTTACTTGTATGATTGTTTAGTTAGGAGTTGGAGTCTACAATCATTTATTGTGATAATCAAAGTCATATACGTGTATGATTGTTTAGTTAGGAGTTGGAGTCTACAATCATTTATTGTGATAATCAAAGTCATATCAAACTCTCTGAGAATCTAGTGTGTCATGATAGCTTCAAGCATTTATAGAAGGTTCAGAAGGGGAAAGTGGAGCTCTAAAATATTCCCATAGATTAACATGTCATTAATATTCTGACCAAGACCTTGGTAAAAGGGAAGTTTGAGGCATTTAGAGACGAACTCAAACTCGTGTAGATTTCCTTCATCACCGAGAGTAAGTGTTGAGAATTATAACTCAAACATGAAAGTCTCCACAGTTTCAGTGTGAACATGTGAAAATAATTTTGAGATGTTTTCAAAAAGTAATTTTATCTTGTAATTCACTTTACTTATAAAAGATAAAAGTCTTATATTTGGCATTTAAGTCCAAAATTGTATCTCATGCATAACTTAGACTAAAAGTAATCTTAAAAATAGATTATATGCTAAAAGTATAAAGATAGGGAAGGTAGAAGCTTTGGAAAGAGAACACACAACTACGAAAGAGATGTTCTAGCGACATAGAGTGTCATATATAACAATTTACCATATTCACATAGAGATCAACATGTGGATCCATAGATTCATACAATAGTACATATGTTTATACAAATTGTATGGATACTAGTAGTCTTTAGGTGCGACTTTTTGGAAAGTTTTCGGTTTGTTTTCCGATCTATTTTGTTTAGAATCTCACAAAGATTCATTGAAATCACAAGTTTGACAAGTGAACTTTTCATAATCAAAGTGCCCCAGGGGTTTTTGAGGGTGTTGGATCCATATATGTAATCAAAAAACTAGTTTAAATAACACAAATCAAGATTTGAGTACAAATTTTCCACCGCATTCCGACCAAAAATCTGTCAGAAACTTCAAAAAGTCACACTTAAAGATAAAGACTACTCTGTATGGATAAAGCATACATTCTTGCAATGGTCACTTCACTTAGTTCAAGGTGTTTTGGTATCTTTGCACTACTCTTTTTGGGCAATGTGCGGAGGTTTCCATGTAAGTTGTTAGAATGGATGAAATATTAATTGAAAAGATGCTTACCCTATTTAATAATAATCTAATTTTAAGGTTATGGCCAAGTCAAACACCAAATTGATGTATGAGATCTCCTTGTTTGTGGGAGAAGAGACCAATCTCCAAGCAAAAATTTAACTACTCAAAGCCTATAAAAATATACATAGTCTACCCCACTTTAGATTTAAATTGTGAAAATACTACATACTCTACCACTTTCTTGATTTGGACCTATAACATTATAGAAAGAAACACATGTAAATTAATCATTAAATCCATTAAAAATACATAATTAATACTAATTTAATTTTAGTAATTCAAACCCATTTTCAACATTAATTAGATTCAATAACCCACCCATTTTCAACATTAATTAGATTCAATAACCCATTTTTATTTTCATTGAAATCCTAATTACTTTACTCACTTGGGGCTTGAGATTTCCAGAACGTGGAGGGTTTTAAAGAAGGATGGGGTGAAGGGTTTCGTACACATTTACTTCCCACCATCATAAGTGGAGGCCAAACACAAGAAACGCATTGGGGACATTGGAAATCGATGCAGAATTTGGGGAATCATCGAAATGGTTTCAAAGTTTCCAGATCGATTCAAAATTCAGTCAATCATGGAAATGGTCACACAATAAAGGGATCCTTATCTTCCACGATAAGGAGGCGATCCTGCGACTCAAGAAACCTGGAAATTATAATAAACAGTGAAAAGTTATGCATTAATGACATTGATATTTAACGCATAACGAACGAGATCCAGTTCAGCAAGTGTAAACAGAAATAGATACTCCCGCTCCCGAGGTCCACCTTCGTAGCTTTTCACAATTGACTTTGAACAACTAATCTCCATTGGATAATTTAAAATTCCCTTAAAACCTTTACCAACTGCCAAGAAGCCCATGGTAAATGGAAATACACGTACACTGCCCCTGTTTTGCTGCCCTGGTTTTCCCCTGCTTCCCCCAAAACCACGGAACCATTACTTTTTCGGACGCAATATCTAGGCTCCTGGAGCCACTATTTATAAGTGGAATGTTTTCGCTCTGTCCGGTCGTTCCCAATTTCCATGTTCCTGCAGCTGTGCCCCATGATTCCAGATTCCCTTGTAAAGTTTGTTTTTGGTGCGGTGACACTGCTGGGATTGATTTTAAAACAAACCAACGAGCAACAACAACAAAAGTTGCAGTTCTGCCTGCTCATCCTGTTGCTTGCATTTCATGAGGATTTCAAAAATATTTGGAAGCGGAGAAACTTTGAAAGACCAGCAGTGCAGATGAGCAGTAGTAATGTAGTGCAGATGCTTTACGAGCTTTGCAAGGAAACTTTCTCTGCTGGGGAAGGTCGTGAAGTTGAACCTTCACAGGAGGCCATTCTGAGATTAAGGTCTCTTTTGGGTAATTCCTGCTCCTTAATTTTTCTGGCTTAATTTGTATTTTTTTGTTTCAGATCAGAACTAGAATGGTAGTTATTATGCACCGTAGCTTGGGAGAGCCAGGTGTTGTGTAGGTGTAAGTTGTAACTATCTTGTGATTTCAGGAATTGTTTTCAGACAGCAGAAAATATTTTAAATGGGGTTTCAACTTAATTCACAGGGAAGTAAAGCATATCTATGCTAATTTATTAATATTCTCTTTGAACTATTCAAATTTAAATTGGGTAAGCACAGGGATTTAAGTTTTAACTGCGTGATGTGTGTTTGCGAGTATTCGAATTTAAGTTTATGTGATCTATAATTTATTAATTCATGAAAATTTTCGGAGAAAATCACATAGAAAATATTTGGTCGATCCATTTAGAAACAGCCCGTCTGGTTCAGAACAAATATTGTTCGTGTACCTATATTTAAGACAAGAGAAATTAGACGGTCGGTCTTATAGCTACTATGTAGAAGATCTCTGTATATTTGAACCTGAATAAGTTAAATGTTCTTCTATATTTTGGGAGAGATTCCGGTGTATATGCAGGTCAGTGATGCTTATAAACTGAAGTAACATGAGTAAGTTTTGATTGGGGTTTGTTTTGATTGTTCACATAAGCGAAATTAACATTCATAAGTTCGCGTTTGGATTTGATTTGATTCAGAATTTATGAACTCAGAAAGTAAATTAGCATCAATGAATTTGCATTTGGGTTTGCTCTGATTGTTCTCATAACGAAATTAGCATTCAGAAGTCTTGCGTTTGGATTTGATTTGATTCTGAACTTATCAACTTAGAAAGTAAATTAGCATCAATGATTTGATTCTGAACTTATCAAGTTAGAAAGTAAATTAGCATCAATGAGTTTGCATTTGGGTTTGTTGTGATTGTTCTCATAAGCGAATTAGCTTTCAGAAGTTGAAGTTTGGATTTGATTTGATTTTGAACTCATGAACTCAGAAACTAAATTAGCATCAATGAATTTGCATTTGGGTTTTTCAAATTGTTCTCATTAAGGAAATTAGCATTCAGAAAATTGCGTTTGGACTTGATTCTGAACTCATGAACTCAGAAACTAAATTAGCATCAATGAATTTGCATTTGGGTTTGTTGTGATTGTTCTCATAAGCGAATATAGTTTTCGGAAGTTTGCGTTTGGATTTGATTTGATTCGATTCTGAACTCATGAACTCAGAAACGAAATCAGCATCAATGAATTTGCATTTGGGTTAGTTCTGATTGTTCTCATAAGCGAAATTAGCATTCAGAAATTCGCATGTGGATTTGATGTGATTCTGAACTTGTAAACTGAATTAGCATCCATGAATTTTCATTTGGGTTTGTTTTGATTCTAAACTTGTTAACTCAGACTAAATTAGCATCACTGAATTTGCACTTGGGTTTCTTTGGATTCTAAACTCATGAACTCAGACTAAATTAGCATCACTGAATTTGCACTTGAGTTTCTCTGGATTCTAAACTCATGAACTCAGACTAAATTAGCATCTATGAATCTGCATTTGGGTTTGTTTCCATTCTAAACTCGTGAACTCAGAAACTAAATTAGCATCGATGAATTTGCGTTGGGGTTTGCTTAGATTCAAAATTCATGAACACAGAAAGTAAGTTACCATGAAAGAATTTGCGTCTGGGTTTGTTTCGATTCTAAACTCATGAACTCTTGAGACTAAATTAGCATCGATGAATTAGCATTTGTGTTTGTTTTGATCGTTCTGATAAACGAAATTAGCATTCAGAAGTTCGCGTTTGGATTTGATGTGATTCTGAACTTGTAAACTAAATTATTATCAGTGAATTCCTCTTTGAGTTTGTTTTGATTCTTCTGGTAACGGAACTATTAGCATTTGAGCATTCAGAAGTTTGCATTTGGATTTGATGTGATTCTGAATTTGTAAATTAAATTATTATAATTTGTAGAATTATAATTTGTAGAAGTAGTGTTTGAATAGTATTTTTGATGGTGGAAATGGATTTAGCACCATCAAAAACTTTTAGAACACCTAAAATTTTGAAGTTTAACAACTATAACATGGATTTACAAAAATCCTTGCCAGATTTTCTATAAATATGACTGGAATTTTTCTATAAATATAACCCGAATTTCTATGACTTTCCTGGCAACTCTTCGGCTTTGTTAGACTACAAGAATTATTATCAATGAATTTCCCTTTGGGTTTGTTTTGATTCTTCTGGTAACGGAACTATTAGCATTTGGGTTTGTTTTGATTCTTCTGAGAAATGAAATTAGCATTCAGAAGTTTGCATTTGGATTTGATGTGATACTGAGCTCATAAACTAAATTATTGTCAGTGAATTTCCATTTGGGTTTGTTTGGATTCTTCTGATAACGGAACTAGCATCAATAAATTTGCATTTGGGTTTATGTTGGTTCGTCTCATCACTAAATTAGCATTAGCGAGTTTCATTTGGATTTGTTTTGATCCTGAACTCAGTTTCTGAATTAGCATCAATAAAGTTCCGTTCGGGTTCGTTTCGCTTTTTCTCGTAAACTAAATTAGCATCAAGAAGCTTGCATTTGCGTTTGTTTTGATTCTTCTGATAAACTAATTTGGGATCACTGAGTTTGTATTAGGGTTTGTCTTGATTCTTCTCCAGGGTAAAATTGGCTTCATCATTGAATTCATATGCCACTGTAATTAATTATTTGAGGATGAAAAAGTGATTTTTGAGGATGAAAAGGCAATGGTTATTTTATACATTGTACTTTAAGCATATGCCAAATTATTTGGTAATTGGTTAGTTTATATTACCGAAATTATAGGTCGCTGTAATTATTTGAGGTTGAAATTCTGTATATTTCTTACAAGAAACTATACTATGAACTTGAACTAACTATAGGATGAAGATGAATTAATGCCTGATTTTAATGTAAAAAACTTTATGTAGTGAACTTTCATGGGAAGGTAGAAGTTTGCAACCTAAAGAGGAGGACTGGGATGCTCTTTTGGTTGGCTACAGGGTACTGCAATGTTTTTGCTGGGGGATAAATAGAAAATTGGAATGAGATTCGAGTAAAATTTTCTAATGTTGGGGCTATGCATCGAAACTGTATTGCAGATACAGTAAAACCCGTAGACCTGGGACTTGATGAGGCTGCAATAGAGGAAATAGAGCAACATGCCAGTAGGTCCTTTTACAGACGAGTGATAAGGCGAAGAATACCCAGGCGTTCAGGAACAGGGGATCGATGGGCTACGTCTGTCACATATGTCCACACTCCGCCTGTCACATACTTCCACATTTATCAATGTGACAGCTTTTCTGTGAATATTTCAACCCTATCGTGTTGTTTTTCAATTTTAGTTAGTCATATTTTCGTATTGACAACAGTCGAATGTATTCGAAGAAATTTATATAATATTTGTTTATAAACTTTTTACTATCCTTCTAGGCTTTAAATATATTTTAAGGCCAACTCATGGATTTCTCTGCTTGAGCAGATGGGGATATTTTGTCTGCCAAAATCAGCCGTGATTCCACTCCACGATCACCGTGGCATGACTGTCCTCAGCAAACTTCTGTATGGGTCGATGCACGTCACGGCCTATGATTGGCATGATCCCGTGACAGACAGGGACCTGATTTCTGAGCATGAAAATTCTCGCCCACGAGGCCGACCAGGATGTAAGTTGGACGGTGATTTAAGTATTGATTCTTCACATTTATATACTGGCAACTTCTTGTACCAACAATGAAATATTCACAAATATCCTGCTGTTATGCATTTCTGTATCTACAGTGAGACTAGCAGAGTTGAAGTTACACGCTGTTTTAGAAGCTCCATGTGATACCTCTGTGTTATATCCAACAACAGGGGGCAATATACATTCATTCACAGCAGTAACGTCCTGTGCAGTGTTGGATATACTGACTCCGCCTTATAGAGATGATCCATCATACTACCGTCCTTATAATGGTAAGTTGTATTGATTTGTGGATTTTGAAATATTCTTTAAATTAAATGGACAAGGGTCAAGTTAATTATTTAATATTGTTTTTCATTTTGGATTTTGGAAGATGTCAACTATTTAACTTTGCTCTGTATATCAGAATTTAGGATAATATTCCGAAATCTGCAAAGATGAACCTCACTTTTTTTTCTCTTCCAAGATAAGAATGGGCCTGTTTTTTTTCTTGTTTTCTAATGCTTTAAATTACTGTAGAAACTGGTTTATCTGAGTGTATTTTTTCCTGGACATTTGATTTGACAGGGAGAGAAAACAAAAGAGATGTCGATGATGAAAACAGTGTGTGGTTGGAAGAGGTGGAAAAGCCAGATAACTTCATCCTTAGACTTCGACCATATCCAGGCCCTGTCATTATTGATACTTGACGAAGTTATGCTCTGCAGTTATATTTTTCTAAGTTTAGGTAAATTTTTGGTCACACCCAATTTTGCCCGGGTGCTCTGTAAATCAATTTTGATAGTCAGTGAATTGCTTCTGGGCTTTGGTAGTTCGTCCCTTTGGTTCCAGTTTGATTGTTGCTGGGATTGAGCTCCTGCTTGGGCTTGGCCTCTGTGCAAGATTGTCGATCGATTCTAAACAAACAAAATGTTTCATTGACCTTCTGCTTTTTTTATTGTTTTTTCGGATTCGAAGCATAAAATGCAATTCAATACAAGTTTTTTCTGAAGTGTTCACTGGAATTTCTGACCAAGGATAGTGAATGTGTGTAACCTTCTGTACTCATCAGACAGGTTGATCTCTATGAGGGCAGGAATTTCATAAATTAAAATGTCAATTGAGATAAACAAAATTGGGAAATAGCATGGGATTCATTCCATTGAAAATTTTAGTATGGAGATTAATGTGGAACCTGTGTGATATGTATGTGAATGAAACTGAGATTTCAGTATTTCTTTATAAAATAAAATAATAATAAATATTTATTTAATTGAAATTTAACTTATAAATGGTTCAAAGTTTATGATTCTATGAATTCATTAAGATTATATATTTTTAAAAGAAAGTAATTCCATTAAAGGTAGTATTTGGAATGGTCACCAGGGAAATTGATTTCATGTTAACACGGCTTGTATAGTCAGAGTTATATTTTAAAGTGTTAATGTTTGGTGTGTGTTATATTTTAAATGGTATTATTATTTTTAATAATATTAATCCACGAATTTTTATTTGCAAATTAAGATTATATGTTTTTAAAAAGTAAATAATTTCATTAATGTAGTATTTGGAATGGTCACAGTGGAAATTAGCTTCATTGTATAGTATGTAATTTAACTTAGTATTTATAATCATCCAGACATATTTAAAGTGCTTATGTTTGGGTGTGTGTTATATTTTAAATAGTGTAGTTTTTTTTAATAATGTTAATGCATGAACATAGTATTTGGAAAGGTCATAAAGGAAATTAGCTTTATTGTATAGTATGTAATTTAACATTGTCTTTATAATCATCCAGTTATATTTTAAAATGCTTATGTTTGGGTGTGTGTTATATTTTAAATAGTGAAGTTCTTCTTGAATAATGTTAATGGATGAATTTTTATTTGCCATGATGAATTTGTATTTGCAAATATTAGTTAATTATTTAGAATAATATTTAAAAGTGTTTCTGGTTGAATGCGTGTTGTTTTAAATGGAGTTGTCTATAATGCGACTTTTTGGAGATTCCGATGACGGAATCCGGCAGAAGAAATGAAGTTAAATCTTGATTTTTAAGCAGTTAAAATGGTTTTCTAACTGCATATTTGGATTCAGCACCCTGAAAAACCCCTGGGAGCCATTGATTGTGCAGAAACTAGCTATCAAACTTGAGATTCCAATGAATTGCTGCCGGATTTTGACCATAAAAATCCGCCGGAAAAGCTTTCAAAAAGTCGCGTTATAGACTACTGCGTTTTAAATGTTGTGGTTTTTTTCTTGAATAATGTTAATGTATGAGCTCACATTTGCAAATAACACTTAGTGATGGTTATTCTCATTGCCATTTGATAAGTGGAGTTAGCATGGATTTTGCAATCTTCAATCTTTTTTATTAAAGCATTAAAAATATTTAAACACAACCTATAAAGCACCCTTATTATGGGGTCTTACCCACTGCCCATCTTAGGGGTAGGTGTGGTGCATTTAGTGGTTATGGTGAATAAACGTATGTCGCACAAGTATGAGAGTGTCTCAATTATGGATTCCACTAGTCACATTTGTTTTTATATATATATGGATTTAGCTTTCACTAATTCCCCTAGTCACATCCCTAGTCACATTTGTTTTTTTTTGTTATTATATGGATTTAGCTTTCACATTTTAAACGTAAAACATTTTCAAACTTTAAAAGTTTAGTTTTTGTATCTTCAAAATATAGAACATTTTAATGATGATAATGATGGTTATATTTGGTTTGTTTTAGAATTGTATTTATGTACTCAATAAATTTCAGGGAAGGGTTATTAGAGTTAAAAGATTAGGAAAGTTAATATTGTAATAAATATTTTGAATTGTGATTTAATGTGGGTGTAAAATGCTTTTTATGTTCAACCTTTTTAGTGCCACTAAGAAGATAAATTCTTCCTATCCACATTGTTTTATGAATTGTCCATTAGTTATTTTGCTATAGAATTGGTGATAATTTGTCTTCATATTAATAATAAAGAATATAATGCTAACTCCCACATTTTTTCTCCTATCTAACTTTGCGCAAAGAATAACATAAATTATGTTTGGGAGTAACTCTTGGTAAATATGTTTATTTACCCAAAATAAAAGATTGTTTGAAGATGTTGTATCATAGACTTGAATTTGAAAACTCAACCCTATAAGTTTTAGGGTTAGTAAATGCTAGTAAGAAATTTTTTAACTAGTGATAATTTTTTATAAGTAAAAAATCTTTTTACCCATATTTACTAATCCTAAAATTTATGTGAACTCTTGCTTAATAAACATATGAACTTATATGGTTAGAAATTGTTTCGATCCTAATTTCTGATCGGAATGGATGGATTTGGGATGTTGATAAGATTATTCTAATTTCTGGTAGAATTCTAGTAATGGTTGAAGAATGGATGGATTGGATGTGATAAGATTGGAATGGATGGATTGGGATGTTGATAGATTATGCTACATTTCTAGTAGCATTTTGGTAATGTTGAAGTAAGAAGTTTCAAAATTCAGGGGCAAGGAAACTTCAAACTATTTATAAACATATTTACCAAGACTTACTACCCACTATAATTTATGCTATTCTTTGTACAAATTTAGGTAAGGGATCAAAATATAAATACATAGATTTATTTTTAAGAGGATCATGTTATTCTTTTTTTTGCTTAAGCAAGAGACTGTCCTTCTATTAACTTAGGTAAAAAAAAATTTACACATGTTACAACAAATGCCCAGAGGCACAAACTCCCTCAAAGGGGAGTGAAAAAACCTAATGTACCCAACAAAATCCTCCAAAAATCAGACAGAGACAGGGCCTAGACTGCCTTGGAACCAAGAACGGGCCAATGGATCTGAGGTCCACTCCCCAAAACCGACCGAAGAATAGTCTTCAAGCAATCCGACAATCAAGAAACGACCCACCTAGGGGCGAAGACACCAAGAAACCCTAAAGTTTCCCGATCAATGCTAACCGTTGATCTTATTTTCCTAATCCAACCACTGGAATCCATATCGCGCGGCCTAAAGAGCCCACTGAATACCTCGCGATGAAGGCGGTTTGCTTTTTTGGTCCTCCGCCACGTGTTGCTTCCTGAATGGAATCGCTGGCTTTTCCTTAAAGCTGTCTTTGATTTGGAAAGCACCCGATGAAGGTGGGAAACCATTAGTAGTTTTATCTTTTTGGCCCCACCAACATGCACACCAAAAGGTGGTCGTTGATCTTCCCTCTCCAGATCCGACGGCCACATATCAAATCGGACCACACACTTGCACACTAAAAACCTTAAAGTTGCACAATCAACGCTAACCGTTGATCTGTTCCTTTTGATCCAACAGTTGGAGTCCATATCGCGTGGCTTAAAAACCCCGTTGAATACCGTGCGATGAAGGCGATTTGCTTTATCGGTCCTCCGCCACGTGTTGATTCCTGAGTGGAATCACTGGCTTTTCTTTAAAACCATCTTTGGTTTGGAAGGCGCCCAATGAAGGTGGTAAACCATTAGTGGTTTTATTCTGCCAGCCCCACCAACCTGCACACCAAAAGGTGGTCGTTGATCTACCCTCTCCAGATCTGACGGCCACAGACCGGAATGGACCACACAACTGCTCACGAAATACCTAGCGATGTAGGCAGTAATCACTATCCAACCATCTCCACGCATCGCCTTTTGAATGGTATTGCTTGTCTTCCGGGAAAACTTCTCCTGGGTTAGAGGTTCCGAACAGTTTTGACCCCAGTATTTTCTTCCATTGACGTCTTTGTCTTCCATGGAAACATTCCTCCTGTGAACAATTATCTTCTGTCTCGATAACCTACTATGCATCTCCGCTGATAGGCCGTCTGAAGTAAGCTTATCCATCATTTTCATAGAGTAAAATTCTGTCTCTTGATTTTTCCTGATACTTTTGTTGGTCATTGAGGGACCTGGATGAGCATCCCTCCTTCAACCTGTCATTCGTTATCTCCTCCCACCAGCAGCACAAGTTGATATGCTTGTTTCGTACCCCCTCATTGGCAAGCCAATCCGCAACTTTGTTGGCTTCCCTGCGAACATGCACCAACCTAAGAGTTCTTAGCATTCTTAGGTGTGCTTGGATTCTTTGGTAGACTTGCAGAAGCCCCTAGTGTTCTGAGATTTTCTCTGGAGGAGTGCCAACATTTATCCTCTTCACTGAGTAATGACTAATTCTAAGTCAGCCTCAATGATGACATTGTGAATGTTGTATTTGAGCAGTATTTCCAGGCATAATTCCATCGCCATGAGCTCAACCATATTGTTGGTTGCTTTTCCTAGATAACTGTGGAAGATGACTTGTATGTTTCCTTCCTCATCCCTCAAGACCCCTCCATATCCTACTTCTCCTGGATTCCCTTTTGAGGCCCCATCTATGTTAAATTTTAAAAAGCCATGAGAAAGGGGTTGCCATGAAGACTTTTCTGCTGAGGTATTCTTGTTGATCTGCATAGAACCCTGAGGGGGATGAACCTTTAGCTCTAACTTCTCCAATATTCTAGCCTCTCTTTGTTTGATGGGTTTGCCAATAGTTGCACCTCCCAGGATATGAACAGTCTCTTTGAGTTGTTTAAGGATTAGCTTAAGGATGCTGCTCACCGAACTCGCTTTCTCCTTGAAAATCCCGTTGTTGTGATCCTTCCAAACATTCTAGATTATGAATCCTGGGGTCTGTTAGCGCTCAAATCTACCTTAGGTTGAAATAAGGTAAGACTCAAGGCTACATCAAACCACGCTCAGCCTCGTAGCTAGCCCTACGAGGATAGGAAGGGCTCTCTCCAGGTCAATCTCGGCAAAAGATAATCAACGAGGTCAAGATGACTGAATTGATGATTAATTTTAGGCTAGGTATGAAGTACAAAGACTGTGAAATTGAGTTTTTGAGGTTTTGTTGAATTCAAGGGAAAGACCATTTTGGGTGCGGGGATGAGGCACAGCTTTTGCAGAGGTCTGCTTGGGGCAAGATAGGCGATTGTTTTGATGCCTTAAAGAAATTGATATGGGTAGATTAGACTGGTGAGGAGCTAAGGAGAGCAAGGAAGTCTCAAGGATTCTCCTTAAACTGAAGAAAACATTGAAAATCAAACAAATTTAAAGGCAGAGCATAGCAAGTTCATGGATTCTACCTTAACACTTCATTTATTTAATTACAGAAGATTAAATAAGGAAAGTGGTACACATACACAAATTAAAAGTACTGATAGAAACACACCATCAACACATAAAGCCACATGAATCCCAAATAGTGCTGCAAAACCCTGGTCTTTCCTTTGCCAAAATGCAGATAAGATATGTACAATATAGTTTCAAGCTATTCCCAAGAGTCCAACCTTCTACCAAAATCCAACCCCTACACTATGAAATTCATAAAATATATACATCTGCTCATCCTTGTACTAAGGGATTGAGCTCAACCATTTTCTTCAAAATAGAATTAGTTACATTAAATTTGGGCCGAATTTCTGAAAATAGGTGCTGAAGATGAACTCGTATCTCCAAAACCATAAGACCTGTTACAAAACTGAAAGAGGTTTTTGTAGATAGGGTCGTGTTGGAGAAAAACCTCTCTCAAATTTGGGAAATTCGTTTCCAGTATCTGGAAATATGTTCCACAAAATCATCTCTAAAACAGAAAATCATTAAAACTTTAATTATGTGAAAATGAGCTGTAAAGATCTAGTCACATATCCCAATACATGACACCTGTGAATAAACTGAAAGAGGTTTTTGTTATATGGCTTGTACTTAACAAAAACCTCCTTGGGTTTTGCAAAATTACTTTCCATCTGCTATAAAATGTCTCCGCACTAAAATTACTAAAACAGTAAAAAATATAAAAAATTTGCTTTGTTTTACTGTACGCTCCAAATATCACTGTATATCTCCCACATAGTAACAACTGTGCATAAAATGAAGGAGGTTTTTGTTATTTAGTCTGTGGCGAACAAAAACCTCTTTCACTTTTCAAAAATTCCTTACCATTAGTTCAGAAACTTATTTTGTACTAAACTTATCATTGTGTGCAGCAACTGACCTCGAAACATGCATAACCAAGAATCACTCATTCATTTTTTCTAATCCAGGAACCGATTACGGGAGTTTGATATACCGTTGGAAATATTTTTTCGAGCTCCTTCTGATGAAAACACTTGTGACATGTTTTGTGCTGAACATCATGTGCAAAACATCTAACAAAACCAGACATAGTAAGAGCTCATGTTGATCCCTGGTGACAGGCTGTGAAGACTGGAACTAACATTGACTCCAATGGGGATGGTAGCTCCTTGGAGGTGCCAAGAACTATAGATCTCTGGAAAGTAGACAGTGCCTCTTCCATTGGGCATGGATGGTCAAACAACTGCAAACCCAAAACAACTCATACCAATCCAAAAACATATACATACTGCAACTTGTACATAAAAAAATACCAAGAACTGAAATGTTGCCTTGGGCAGCTTATTTATGTACAAATATAACCCACTTTGCTGCAAAATTGATAGATCAAGTAATGTTGTAATGCCAGATCAACCAATCAAGTAGCTGTGACAAGGATTCTTCTTGAAAGTGCTTCAACTAGGACACAAATGTAAATGCTAACAGCCATACATGCACATAACGAGTCTGGTTGTGTAAAAGACAATTTGATCTATCATTCAAACTGAAAAAAAAAAAAAAAAAATTCTATGTATGTTGCAATAGGATCAAAGAAACCAAACTCTGTTTGCTGCCCTAATTCCTCAACACAGGCCTCCAACTGCAAACTGTCAATGCAAACATCTACGGGCAACCCTATTGTTTCTTGTTTCGAAGGAGGAAGAGTTTCCAAGAACTTTTTAGGATCTCGGAAATCATATGACTGGATCTGCTCATTCAAATACTGAATCTCCTTCTCAAGTTTTTCAACAATTAACTCACAGACACCAGTTTTAGTTTCAAGAGGGAACTTTGGAGATTTCAAACATTGAAGCAAGGCACTGAAAAATTCTTCATTAATTTCAATATCCACTAACCACTCTCTAACTTTGTTTATAGCTTCACAAAGTGCAGGGTTTGCCACATACCCTACCATTGCATAAATGGATCAGCGAGCACTAGAATCTCTGGATTGAGTTGGAGCCACCAGGTGAATGTTTCAGCCTTCATATGTGTCTGACTGCTATCCACCATCAACAATCAGATCTAACTTGATACATGTACTGGGGCAATTTGCAAATTAGATATTCCGTTTATAAGACTAGACCGGAGATTGACTGAAGTAGCTTTTATCTACTTGCGCTAATGCAAAGCAAAAGCGTTTCAAAGGCTACTTGGCTAATCTTCAGACTCCGTCTGTAGTCTATAAAACAAAGAACACTAACAAACAAATAAACTTTTCTTCCCCAGTGGATTCGCCACTATGTTAGCGGTCAAATCTACCTTAGGCTGAAATAAGGTAAGACTCAAGGCCAATGTTTTAAAACTCCGACTCCGACTCTGACTCGGCCGAGCAATGACTCCGACTCCGACTCCAAAACGGTAATGACTCGGCCGGCTCATTTTCAATGACTCGGTCGTTGTAAAAAATACATTAAATATTTAGTTTTTTTATAAAAAAAACTTAATTTTGAAGATTTTAAACATAATTTTAAAGCTTTATACGCATGTCTAGCTGTATATCTCCCTCCAGTTTTATTCTTAGACCAGCCTAAGTCATTCCTTTTATCCTTAAGTCTCATATGGCCTCTTTCGTAGTGTCTCTATGTAGTTATTCGAACTTGCAACAAAGTCCCCAACCAACCGCAGGTTACTTGAAGTTCCAACCTTAATGACACAAGTCAGTGTGAACCTCATCTGAATTCTGTTTCAAAGTAAAATGGCCCAAATGTTGTAAAACCTGGTCGAAATTTGCAGGGATAAATATATCTAAACCACAACCAGGAATAGCATCTACTCCGATTCAAACAATTCTGCCATTATTGACTTTGCAATTGAGAATTTTGCCAATTAAAGGGCAATCTTGTACCATTGCTTTCCATTGGTTAGAAACATTCATGATATGCTTCTTCATCTTTGATCCAGTCCAGCAAAGTATGAGGTGCAATGTATTTCTGTACAATTGTTTGCTTTGACCGGACTTCCTTATAAATAAGATTCCAGAGACTCCTGGCTGCCAATGCAGTGCCAAACAGGTGAATATGCTTAAGTACCCGGTCTCCTTCCCTTTTAGATTGTGCCAATTTGGGCCAATTTGCCAGATGGTAATCTCCATGATCTGACTTTGCCTACCATAAAAAATTGAATCATGTTCCCCTTATACTCTCTAGGATCCCTTTGGGGATGTGGGCTAGTAAATGCCAGTACAGGTATTGCCTCCAGTACGGACTTTACTAAGGTCAGTTTACCACCTTGAGACAGCCAGGAATTACACCAAAGATTTATCCTGTTCAAAATCTTACTGAGAAATGAGTGCCAATCTTACTTGTTATAACCATTGGGTTTTAAAGTGAAGCCCAAATATTTGAGTCTTACATCTAACTTGAGTGGAGAATAAAAAAAGAGTTGCTTCAGGATAAGTTGTGAGCCTCCCCTAATTTCTTAAAACTGATTGTTGACTTGAGCACATTAATCTCCAATGTCCATCCCCAAGGCCTTTCCAAATAGCAGTGGTATTTCTTTCAATTTCTTCTAACTTAGATCCATTTGTAAAGAGCAGTATATCGTTGACAAATGGTAAATGTGTGAGAAAAACCAAAAAACAAGTTAAAATTCTTGCTTTGCGTCCGGTTTCCTCCGCACAGCTACCCGGCCGTTTTATTGCAGACTCGGTCCGTTTCGGCCGAGTCAGCAATGACTCGGCCGAGTCATTGAGTGACTCGGCCGAGT
>APFE031323770.1:0-16670 GCA_000404065.3 Pinus taeda | reverse complement strand
AGTCTCTGCTCAGTCTATTTAACTTGCTAGGCCAGATCTGTTTCTTCAACTTGTCCTGACGATGAACCACACTGGTTGGTTCGAAACGCGTCAACAATGATCTTTTTATGTGATTTACGCAGAAGCTCTTTTTACAAATTTTATATACTCTGTTACGGATGGTTGCGCCCATACCACCTATATCATGTACTTGAGATATCAGTTGTACTTCTTTTCGCAGGTTCTCCGGCGGCCGTGTTTTCAGTCACACATGTTCTTGTAAAGCATTTCACCCCTCTCTCTCTTGGGCCTCATGCTTTAGCGGGCATCTGTTACACAGTAATTTTTCACCATTTGTCACCGTCCCTGTTACCCCTCTCCTGCACCTTGGAGGACGCATTCTGGGACTTGTGAGAAGTGACAAGACTTGAAACCATTTGCATCATTTCCCTCTGAACATGAGCTTCACATGCCCTGAAGACATCTCCTGCAGCTTGCCCATAAAAATAGCCCTTTTTACATTAGTGTGGGGCCACTGTGTTCTTCCCGCGCCAATGGGGAAAATCCTCTAAAAGGGGCGCGCTGTTAGCGCTCTGTCCTAGAGTCGCAATCACACCAACCTATTTGGGCAAATTTTTTAACCAATCAACCTCCGAAAGTTCTCTCCAACTCATTCACCAACTGCATCTATGTTAAGTGAGGATGGTTTGGCTTCGAATCTCCTTGAATGGGAAGTAGTTTGCCACCCTTCCATGGAAGTTTCCAAGTGATGAAGCCAAATCCATTATTGTTGTGATTGATCTTATCCCTTCCTCTTTCATCTATAAAAGCTTGTCTCCATGCCTTGAGCAAGCTAGTGGTAATAATACTGGTGTTGAAAGGAAGCTATCAAGAAATTAGAGTTGCAAGAGCCTTCTTTGTGTCCATAAGGCTTAACCTAAGTGAGGAGATGTTGTCACCAAAGAGAGAGAGGCTTGTCCCTCATCCCTTCAAGCTTTGCAAGACTTGTGTAGCTGAGCACCCAGCCAAAGGAGGACTTGACGTCAGGACGCTGGTTGTATTCTCCTTTGTTGTTATTAATAATAGATGACTATCATTATGGTTCCATTCTCGTTGTACTTGTAATGGTTGATGTTGAATTATATCCTTCCTGACTGATGTATAATTGCATATATTAGATTTCACGCTTTTGTTTGTGTTGTTCTCTTTTGTTCTCTTTGTGTGTGCAGGTGTCCATTCACAAAGATAGTGGAGGACTATGACCGGCCAAGGTAAAGGAACGTGGGCGACATCTCTTCTACAGATGAAAGCGTTGGAACTCAAGTAGGTATTCATCACCTACCTTTTATTTTCAATTAGGAACTTGCGTGATAGCATTGTTTGATTGTTGCTAGACCCGTTCTGGGCTAGTAGGGATCGCCTCTATCCGTAGAGGGGATTTACCTCTCCAACAGTTAGAGGGAGGTCCATTAAGTAGAATGGAGAAACTAGTCAAGGTGACTAGTGCCATAACCCATCTTATGCAATTTTGGTTAAAGCCATAGGCTTTTAGAATGGCTCTAATGTAATACTAATTGAGTTTGTCATATGCCTTCACAAGGTCCAATCGAATGATCATACCTGCTTGCTTGTTGCTTTTGAGAGAGTGTACCACCTCATGTGCTTGGATGATGTTGTTGAGAACCTGTCTTCCTTCCACATAACCTGTTTTCTCTTCTGAGATGAGCGAAGGTAGCAGTGGCTTGAGTCTATTGGCTATCACTTTGGAGATGATTTTATACACCACATTACATAAGGCGATGGGCCTAAACCATCCAGAGTAATAACATTCTCCTTTTTGGGGATTAAGGCTATAAAGGTCGCATTCAAAGCTTTCAGAACCTTTTTTTGTTGTCTTGAGTCTTCCACTACCTCTAGGATGTCATGTTTGACTGTATCCCAGCAGGCTTTGAAGAAATCCACATTGAAACCATCTGGGCCTTCTACTTTTCCATTTTGCATTTCCTTGATCACCTCACTGACTTCCTCTTCCAAGACTGGCCTATTGAGATTGTGGTTGTCCTTGCTAGTGACCAAATTGGGAATGTGTAGGGTGATCTTGTCAATGAACCTAGATCTGTCTTCCATAGGCTCCTTTGCAATGTGAGAGAAGTGTTGTACTAGGGTTGATTCCATGTCCTTGTGTGCAACAAACTCCATACCTTGAGAATCCTTTAGCTTTGTGATTCTATTATGTGGCCTGTGGGCCATAGTGGATTTGTGGAAGAACTTAGTGTTCCTTTCTCCTTCTTCGATCCATTGAATTCTAGATTTCTATCTCCAAAATGTTTCCTCTTGTAGGCAATGCTCCTCCCATTCTTCCTGTAGAGAATCAGTTAGGTTCTGTCTTTCCTCATTGAAGCTCTCTATGATGTTGATCTGATTGATTTCCTGGAGTTTTTGTTCAGTACTCATTCTGGCCTTTATAATATCCCCAAATTCTTTTTTGTTCCAGTCCTTAAGTTTGGATTTAATGTGTTTTATTCTTTGCTAGAGCATGTACATCTTGGTACCCTAATTATTCAAACCCTCCTTCCACCAATTGGCAATGTTACTGCTGAAATTGGGGTGAGAGAGCCCGGAATTTTCGAATCTGAAAAGCCTATTCCTCTAAGTGCCCATAAAGGAAGCTTCTAGTTGTATGGGCCAATGATCTTAGCCTCCAAAGGGCAGAATGGATGCTGTAATGGCTGATCATGTGAGGATAAGATCCTCAAAAACGACAAACCTATCCAGTTTAGATGCCACTTGAGAAACCCCTCCTCTTTTGTTGTTCCAAGTGAAGGTTCCATTTATAGTATCGGTATCCACTAGTCCCATGTTCATGAGGAAATATTGGAAGGCTTCAGAGTCTCTGCCAAGCTGTCTAGTGCCTCCTCTTTTTGCCTAGAGAGATCTTATCATATTGAAATCTCCTGCAAGTATCCAGGGTATATTGGGATAGTGTGCTTTGAGACCTTCCAAGGAGGTGAGCAGCTTGATTTTATCATCTTGTTATTGAGGGCCATATACATTAGTTATCATGTAAGTCTCCTTGTCACCTACAGGACTACACACCAAAGAAAGATAGTTCCTAGTCGCTTTAGCATCCAGTATTCCCAATTTCTGTGGATCCCACAACGTGAGAATCCCACCTACAGAGTTATTATCTTTAACTTCCAAATAATCATACTTGATTAACCAAATTTCTCTTATTTCTCCATAGAACATTTTGTCTCCTAAATAAAGATCATATCTAGTTTTACTTCTTTTATTTTATTGCTGAGATTTCTCTGTTTCCTTCTACTACCTAAACCTCTAATATTCCAAGTTGTAAGCTTCATTAAGAAAGTTTGGTAAAATAGTAGCTGGTAAGATCTTTCATCTTACCTGAGTTTATCAATAGTTTCCCACATTCAGTTAGCAATTCATTTTGTCTTTTCCTTCCTCTTTTCCTTCCTCAGTTTTTTGGAGATAGTGTCTACAAGTTCTCCATCATTTTGACCCCACTCTGCTCTTGGCGTACGTGGTTTCTATTGACACCAGTTCCCTTCGATTGTGCCCTCCACAGATAGAGTTGTTGGACTCTATCATAATCTTCTTTTGGTAATGAGTCCACTCCTTTGTTCTTTCCTTGTTCTAGAAACTGTTCTAGATCTAGATTTTCCCTGTCTAGAATCTCCTGCAGTTCATGATCCTCCTTACCTGCCTCACTTGGGGTCATCTCATGGTCCTTGCTGATCTCCATGCAGCTTTGTAGCTCCTCTATTTGTTGGTTGTTTACTAGGATATCCTCCATTTCAGTTTCCATATCTTGCTCCTTGGGAACATTCTCCTTGACTTGGGTTGTCTCCACGCTCTCCTCTACTTGCTATGGGATTTTGAAACTATTGTGTCTTGTCTATTTGTCTTCACTTGTCTTCTTATGTGATCTTTTACCCACTTTCCCTTTGCCCCCAACCTTGGTAAAACCCTCATGATCTTTGTCCACAGAGGTTTTCCCATTGCTTTCCACATTGTTTGTGGGGCAGTCCCTAAATAGATGGCCATGGTCATGACATTTGCGACATCTAAATGGTATGTGCTCATAGTCTATTGTTTGCACCCATTCCTCATCATATACTTCTAAGATTATTGCATTCGAAAGGGCTCCAGATAGATCCATTTCCACACATATTCGGGCAAAGGAGGTATATTTACCTTTGAGAGTTGCCTCTGATATTTTCATAAAATGCCCCAGCTTATTGCCTATAGTTTTCAAGGACTCTCGTTGCCAATAGTCTAGAGGTAATGAGTATAGCCTGATCCATACCGGTATGAATGTGAATGTTTCACGTTCCGGCACAAATTTCATTGTCCAAGGACACATGTAGAGTCCTGCTGCAGCATAGAAGTAAGGTCCCCCCTCAAACACTCTATCTTTGTCCTTTAGGCTTGCAAACACCACCGTGAAGAAGCCCTTAGAACCCAGATGCAAATGTATTTCTCCCTTGGGCTTCCAATGGCTCCTAATCCAGATGTATAAATGGCCATAACCCCATGAACTTGCAGATGATCGCATGTTCTCTCATATGATCTCTGTGTACATGAATCACTAGATCACTTAATATGACCCTAAGGATGATGCTCGATTTGGGTTTGCAGACTCCCGTAGTTTTCGTATGAGGCACTTTCCTGCTACTGCCTACCTTCTCCCTTTCTTGACTCGGTTTCTGTTGTTTTTCTTCCTAGTTCTGGATCTCATTCCTTCCCACTGTTTCCTTGCTCCTTGTTTCTGAAATCTTTTCCATCGGTGTTTTGAATTGCTTCCCTCCTACGTCCTTGTCTCCCTCTGTGACGGCTTGACTGTAGGAGGGAGCAGCGCTCCCCCCTGCACGACCCGTCATAGAACCCTAAAACCAAACTTGGCGCCAACTTCAAACCTTTCACAAGTTGCAGGCTACCACAACCACTTCTTAATCTCGCTTTCTCTATTTAATTTGTTTTTTTACTTATGTTTACTAATTCTTAACATAGGTACTATATTGGACTACATAATTTTTTATAGGATAAGTGTTTTGCCTTACAAACTTAGCTTAAAATGATTCTTATCATAACTTTTATTTATATAAATTACATGTATCTTTATTTTATATATTATTAGAACTCTAAGACATTTTTTTTAATCGTGTGACTAATAAAGAAGTTAACTCATTTAAGCAGCTATATTAAATAATGAGATATAGACAAAATTAAGCTTAATCAATCTACTACTAACCAAAAACTTGTTTACATTATTAGGGTACTGTGTGAATAATTGTTCATTTTCCATCTTTCCATACTTTCAATGATGTAAAGTTACAAAATTTAAAGGTAGAGGGGTGAAGTTGATGCATCCAGACTATATAATCTTTTTACATAACATTAATATATTGAGCAATTAAACTCTATCAAATTTTCCATGCTAAGTTGAATTATATATATGTGATAATGCATGTGCTAAGATAGAATGACAATCTATAAGCACCACAAAACTTGTTAATTGTAAAGAATAGGATTGTTGGCTTGATGAGCCCTGACCTAGGTTCAACGTTAATTAGCCAAGCAAACCCTACACTACTGACCCTTTTGGAATCAATCTGTAGAGCGTGAACTTAAGTCTCACCCGAAGCAGTATGGGGGGATGCAGGAACCAAGTTTCCACACCTTGAGATAGTTGTGATGTCATTTTATACCCTAATTATGCCTTCACATAGATCCATAAACCCTTTAGGGCTTATCAATATACTTTCCTTAGTTGTCCTTTGGACCTTCGTGAAGGTCTATGACCATCCTTCGCGTACCCTAAATAGGTAGATGAGGGACTTACGCGCCTCTGTAATTATTCTTACTTCTGTATTTACTCATATTAGCTTAAGTATTGGACAACCTTAACATGTATTTATGATTATCCTCACGTAAACAAATATTCCTACTTCTGTCCATACAACAAAGAGAAACCTATAGATTCATGCATCAATACAACATTTAAAGCATAATCCCATTATTCATTACAGCATAGTCACATACATTTATAACAGAAGTCAAATAGCTCATACACATGTAATTCCAGAATAACTCTCTTTATTATAAGAAGGGCTTCGGCGTAAATCACATGAAAGAGACCTTTGTCGACGCGTTTCGAACCAACTAGTGTGGTTCATCGTCAGGACAAGTTGAAGAAACAGATCTAGCCAAGCAAGTTAAATAGACTGAGCAGAGACTCTAACAGCTATATAACAGCTATTTTTGACCCTAGGACCCAGCCCAACTTATATTAACAAATTTAATATTTTTATAATGTTAATAATCTAGAAATTAGTAAAATTAGGTACAATAACTTGATCTTACATAATTTATTAATTAAATAACATTAGGTTATTAATCAATTAATATTAATGGTTAATTAGTTATTGGTGTTACTATAATATTAAAATATTAATAATATAATAATCTATTTCTAGAAAATAGGTTACTAATAAAATGTTACTAATGGTTAAAATAAATTTATTATTTGATTTCTAGAAATTAGTAAGATTAGGTACAATAACTAGATTTATTAATTAAATAACATTAGGTTATTAATCAATTAATATTAATGGTTAATTAGTTATTGGTGTTACTATAATATTAAAATAATTTTAATCTAATAATCTATTTCTAGAAAATAGAAAAATTAGTTATAAAGAGTAGTAACCAAATTTCTAAATAAATTTATATAAATTATATATTCTTGTTCCAAAAAATATAAATAATTTCAAAGGTAATAGGTATTTAATTATTGAGTTAATAACTAAATATGTACAAGAATTAAATGTATGTTCTTACTATTAATGTATTATTAAATCATTTTTATGCTTATAAAATAATTAAATTTATCACTTATTAATACTATTCAAGAGAGTTTAGATTTGAAATTGGCATGATTTCTAGTAAATATATATATGTTATTTTTTAAAAAACTAAAAAGGCCTCCCAATAATAATGACGCTATGAGTAAACTAAATAACAACAAACCAGGAAAAGGACCATCATCAAAAACCGGAAAAAATCAAAAAGGGTTTGATGAATAAAATAAAGGGAACTCGAAAAGAAAAAACTGACCGACTTAGAAGAAAGCAACCTAAGACGACAGAGCGGGGATCCAACTTCTACTGACCTTCCACCCATCATCTCTGTTGAGATTGTTGGGTCTTCGCTCAATTTCGATAGCTTCCCTTAACTTGCGATGATGGAACCAATCCACCCTGGCAATGACTTTGGCCTCCTCGATGCAGACATGATGTTTAGTCTTGTCCACATGCTCTGCTAGGGCTGAGGATTTAGTTCTTCCATGCCTCAGGTCGGCTGCATGCTCGCAAATTCTCTGTTGGATGGAGCGCCCTGTTTCCCCTATATAGGGCGTCCCACAGGAGCAAGGAATTAGATAAACCCCCTTCATATCCTTGGGGTTAACAGGATCCTTTACCGACCGCAGGGAATTACGGATGGTTCTAAGGGGCCTAAAGGTGGAGGGAATATCAAACCTTCTAAGGATTCGCGCAATTCTGTCTGTGGTCCCTTGGATGTAGGGAAGATGGACACCTAGATGGCGCTCCTTAGGCTCTTTCTTAATCAATGCATTTTTAGAGGCCCTAAGGAAAGCCTTCCGACCCAGGTGTCTACTATATCCGTTTTCCACAAAGACATCAAGGAGGTGGGATCTCTCTCTATCCAGGTTCTCATTATCCGAAATCCTGAGGGCACGCGTGGCTAGAGTGTTAAGAACTCCCATCTTCTGAGCTGGGAAATGATGGGAATCGGTGTGAAGATACTGCTCTGTGTGCGTTTTCTTACGGAACACTGCGTGGGAGAGAGAGTCGTCCTTCTTCCTAGAGATAAGAATATCCAGGAAAGGGAGGTTGCCATTGACCTCTTTTTCCATGGTGAACTTAATAGCTGAGGACTGGCCGTTAAGGTGATCCAGGAAACGATCCAGCTCCTCATGGCCATGGGACCAGATGACATTAGTGTCATCTACATATCTTTTCCACATCTTAGGAGGGGGACGAGCCGAGGCAAGAGCCTTGGCCTCGAAATCTTCCATAAAAAGATTCGCCACGATCGGGGAGAGGGGGGAACCCATGGCAACACCACAAGTCTGCTCGAAGAACTCACCCTCGAAACAGAAGAATGTGGAAGTGAGACATACCTCAACCAGATGCGCGGTGTCCGGATCTGTTAGGCGATAGATCACTTCCATGGCCTCTTTAATAGGAATGCACATGTACAAGGAGACCACATCAAAGCTGACAAGAATGTCCTCGGGGTCCAGCCTAATTTCCTTGAGCTCCGAGATGAAGGATGTAGAGTCCTTCACGAAGGACTCAGTGCGGCCTACCAGGGGCTTAAGCTTAAGAGCCAGATACTTGGCTAGAAGGTAGGTCGGACCCCCGATCGTGTTGACAATCGGTCTCAAAGGGACCCCTTCCTTGTGAATTTTAGGCACCCCATAGATTCTAGGAGTGATGGGATTGCTCTCAATGAGCTTACGGGATAGGGCACCCACTGAGCTGCTAGACTTGATGGCGTGAGCCACTGTCTTAGAGATTTTCTTCAGAGGGTTCTTGGCAAGCTTTTTGTAACTGCCACTGTTGTGAAGATGATCTAACATCTTCTTACGGTAATCATCTTTGTTGAGGATTACCGTAGCCCCTCCTTTGTCCGCTTTAAGGACCACTATATCTTTATTCTGATTTAAGGACTTTAGGGCATCGAACTCCTCCTTACTAAGGTTCCTTCGAGGAGGTTTAGCCTTTCTAAGGACCACAGCACAATCTTGTCTGATGGTGTCCTTAATATTATCCGGCAGATCTTTAATTCCGTGCTCCACATCACAAATAATGTCATCTACCGGGATTTTTCTAGGGGCAAGGGCAAAGTTTAAGCCCTTGCTTAAAATACCAAAAACTGATGGGGAGAAGGAATGGCTTGAAAGGTTAACAACCTTACTATTCCACGAAGATGAGGGAAGAGAGACCTTTTTGCAAAGGTCCTTATGCTCAATAATATTTTCAGGACCCGCTTTTTCATCTAGACAAACCATACTCCTATTAGAATCAACTCCACTATCATCATTAATACTAAGAATATTAATCCCCTTATTATTAAAGTTATTATTATTATTAGGAATCTTATTATCCTTGTCATTCTCTTTATTAATGTTATTATGTGATTCTTTATTATTGTGTGAATTATTAACATTATTATTACCAATACTATCATTATTATAAGTCTTGTATGGGTTATCTATAATATTTTTCTTCCTGTTATTATTAATATATGAATTATTCATATTAGTAATATCATTACTATTGCCTTTATATAAAATATCCTTATTTATATAAGATTTATTCCCATTAGTAATATCATTATTGTTATCATTATCTACACTAATCCTAATAATATCTTTATTCATAATAGTAATATCATTATTATTGTCTTTATATAACATATCCTTATTTATATAAGATTTATTCCCATTGGTAATACTAATAATATCTTTATTCATATTAGCGATATCATTATTATTGTCTTTATCTAAAATATCCTTATTTATATAAGATTTATTCCCATTAGTAATGTCTTTATTGTTGTCGTTATCTACACTAGTCGTAATAATATCTTTATTTATATAGCTTTTATTATAGTACTTATTATAGTTGTTCCTATTATCGATAGTATCTTTAAATTTTTTATATGAAACTATATTATTGCTGTTCGATGATTTGCTTTTTATAATAGTGTTTAAAATTCCGCCTAAAGTATGACTTAGACATACCTTATGGACATCGCTAATGCCGTCCGAATCAATGCTGCAGCCAATACCAATAACTAATTTATAACAACCATTAATATTAATTGATTAATAACCTAATGTTATTTAATTAATAAATTACGTAAGATCGAGTTATTGTACCTAATTTTACTAATTTCTAGAAATCAAATAATAAATTTATTATAACCACTAGTAAGATTTTATTAATAACCTATCGTTATTTAGTTAAATAAATTACTACTCTTTATAACTAATTTTTACTATTTTCTAGAAATAGATTATTATATTATTAATTTAATATTATAGTAATACTAATAACTAATTTATAATAACCATTAATATTAATTGATTAATAACCTAATGTTATTTAATTAATAAATTGCGTAAGATCTAGTTATTGTACCTAATTTTACTAATTTCTAGATTATCAATATTATAAAAATATTAAATTTATAAGTTGGGCTGGGTCCTAGGTCAAAAATAGCTGTTATATAGCCGTTGGAGTCTATGCTCAGTCTATTTAACTTGCTTGGCCAGATCTGTTTCTTCAGCTTGTCCTGACGATGAACCACACTAGTTGGTTCGAAACGCGTCGACAAAGATATTTTTTATGTGATTTACGCCGAAGCTCTTCTTATAACTAATGTAGGCATCAGCAGTAGCCAACCAAGGTCTCCCCAGGATGGTAGGATACCCCGTGAGCTTTTCCTTCAGCTGGGGAACCAAGAAACCAGCAGGGTACTCCCAAGAATCAATGGAGACCATCACATCTTCCACAATCCCCTCAGGGGTCACGGTGGAGTGGTCTGATAGCTGCAGTACTGTCATGGTCTTCCTCAAGGAGCCCTAGAGGTTAAGTTTCAGCATGGTGTCCTTTTTCATCACATTAATGGTAGCTCCCAGATCAATTAGGGTATGTGGGATCATGGTGCCATTGATGTGGACATCAACTATTGGGCTTCCAGGGTCCAGATATTTCAGACAGATTACATGCCCCAACATCAGGTCGGACAGTTGTCCTATGACATTGATGGTTGGGCCATCTCTCTTGTGCCTTCCTAGATGCCTAAAGCACTTCTCTTTGATCAACCTATTGTAGATAGGAACATCTTTTATGGCTTGGAGAAGTGGTATCTTCACACATAATTGTTTCAATTCTCCCATAAGTTCAATTTCTTCTAGGGTAGGCTATGTTGTCCAGGATAGTCTCCCAAGAAAGGGTGGAATTGCTTTAGGTTCACTTTTCTCTTTATCTTCCTCAACCTCCTTATGGGGAGGCTGTATATCTAAGAGAACCTTCCTAGATCGTAGGTTAATCTCCTGAATCTCCACAGCATAAGTTGGGCATGATGGTTCCCCATTATATACTTGCTGAGCCTGTCTATTGTTCAGGTTCAAGTTTGGCTGGGCAAGCATTTGGGGTTGCCTTGGTGGAGCAAGAGGCAATGGTTTTGGTTGAGCAGGTGGTGGAGGCAAAAGAGCGGGAGGAGAGTTGTACTGGGGCCTCCACCCCTGATGAGTTGCATTCCACTGAGGTTTCGGCTAAGCATAAGATTGAAATGAATGAGTGGCTGGTTGGGCATGATACTGAGATGGATAGGACCAAGGAGGAGGTGTGGACCAGGAAGGATGATCAGGAGGGCCCTAAGAAGGTATGAGAGTGACTTCGTTGGGGTTGTAGTATGCCTATGATGTCCCTTGCATCCCCTGCTAGTATGGTCTAGGTCCATGTGGTCTCCTCTGGTTCATGAAATAGAGTGGTTTAGTGGCTCCTTCGGCCCCCTGGTATACAACTTTAAGTCTGGGTAAGGAGGGGCACTTATCTGTAGAATGATATTCTTCATAGATTGAACAAACCTCTATAGAGTTCAACCTGAATTCATTCCTAGGATGCCTCCTGGTGCACCTAGGACAAAAAATGGCCAGAGCCCTCTCTGCTTCCTCTTGTTTCCTTTTGATATGCAAGGTATCCATTTGCATGGTAAGAGTCTGCAGCATCTCACTCTTAAATTCTTCCAGCATGTTTCCAAGTTCACCTTTGACGGATGAATTGGATGAGGAGGTATTGGTTATAGTTTTACCCCCTACCTCTCTTTCTTGCTACTCTAGAATGATTTCTAAGGACAGTCTTTATGTCCTCATAAGGTAGTTGGTAGATGTCTCCCCTAGCCAGTAAATGCAGGGTGTCTAGAAGGTCTTCCAGAATTCCCTTGAGTAGGACCAACTTTAGAGATTCAAGATCAAGTGTACACCTAGCCCCTTTGTAACTGAGTTGGAACCTCTCTTCATAATCTTCCAAGGATTCATCACTTCCCATGGTCATTCGGAAGATTTCTTCCTTGGTATCTTTTGACCTACAATAGTCTCAGTATTTGTTATTAAAGGCTTGCTACAACTGAGCCAAGTTGTGATTCTATTACCAAATAACCCCATGAACCAGCGCAATGCTACATCCTTGAGAGTAGAAGGGAATAGTTTCAACTTTTTCTCATCTTCTGCATAGTCATAGGTTTGACAGATGACAACAAACTCAAACAAGAAGGTGTCAGGATCTTCTATAGACAAACCATGGAAGTGAGGTAGGGCTGACGGACTTATATTCTTCATTTTGGTGTCCCCATCGGTTTCCCGGATGGCAAAGGTACCCTCTACTCTTTCTCCATTCCCCCTAGCATTTTTGTTTTTAGCCATTGTCTCAGGAGGGATGTCTTCTTCTTCTTCTTCTTCCCCTATAGGTTCTTCAAATATCTCTGGTTGTTCACCTAAAGGTTCTTCTTGATCACTGCCACCAAATAAGAGAGAAGGGTGGCTATGTGATCTAGTGGGGGTGTTGGGCAAGAATTTTCCTGAATTATCTTTGTTCCTACAAGGCATGAAAGGAAATATGTTTGGTTGGTTTTTGTTTTTTTCAATGCTTGTACCTAAAAAACTGAAATTGATTGAACAAAAAAATTGCAACTAACTAAAATGAACTTGCTGAAATGAAATTGTAGAATTGAAGAGGAAAGCAAATGAAATGCAGAACTGAAAGCAAGAAAATGTAGAAACTAAAAGAAACAACTATTCTGCTCTTGCTAAAATGGAAATTGTAGAATTGAAAAGGAAAGCAAGGAAATGTGGGAACTGAAGGAAACAACTACTCTACTTTTGCTGAAATAAGCTAGTTAGCAGAATGTTGTAGTAGAAAATAGAAGGAAGTAGTAATCACAAAATACTCTGACGCTTCCCTAAAAAAAATGCCAAAAAGTGGTGAGCACCAGTGTTGCAATAATAATGATGCAACTCCTGGGCTTCCTACTTTACTTTTATCAACCTGATAGTTCGTAACAAACTTGGAATCAATGGTGTTGTATGCACAAGTACTAGTTCTTACTGCAGGCTGTCACTTGGTCAGCTGGCGCAATATCACTAGGAGCTCAATCCAACTTCTATGGATTCCAGAAGAAGCTCTATGTGTGATGAAAGAAAGGAAAGCTTACTCTACAGAGGCTACTCTACTTGCAGAAAGGAAAATAAGACTAAAATATAAAGTAAACCTAGCAAACCCTACTTAACCAACTAATCCTACTTTTGCAGAAAGAGAGATGAAAAACCATGAAATCAATGCCATTACCTACTCAGGAAGTAAACAACATCTACTCAAGCTATTTCTATAAGTAAATGAGCAAAAAATATCTTTTTGGATTTTTATGTATTTTTATGTGAAATTGTCATGCATGTAATTTATTTGATTGTGAATGTGACAGTAATTAGGTGGCGGTGGAGGGCGACTTTGGGATTTGTAGAGGTGTAGGATGGTGTGGATGGGTCCTGTGAGGTCTTAGGTGGCCTTCTAGATCCTTTTCCCACAATTGGACTTCAAAAGGAAGCCTACAGGAAAATCTACAGGAGGCTGCAGGGGATTTATAGGAGGTCTACAAGAGGATGCCAAGAGCAGTTTTGGAGGGTTTGAAGGTAGGAAAGTAGGTGGAAAGGGTAGCTGAAGGCTAGGGTGATGTGTTAAGGTGTCTAGGGTCCATCAAGAATGATTAGGAGAGAAAACGATGGTTGGATTTGTTCAAGGAAAGAGAGGAAATTCTATGGGAAAAGTGCAGAAAACTTAGGCATATTTGTGAGGAACTTTGGGCAACATGTGGAACGTAGATCAAAGAGAGATGGTGATGGCTAGTTGGCTGACTTGTTGTGAGAAGAGATTTGCTGCAAGAGAACTGAAAATCAAACAATGATATTAAGCAAGCAAGGAACTAGATACATAAAAAAAAAAAAATTCGAATCAGGCTAGTCTAAACTCTGATCTAGGAAAGTAAATGCTGAGAAATTCTACATGGAAAGAAAGAATGGAAATAAACTTATTGCAAAGATATAAATGAGCATGGTGAAAGAGATCTAAAGCAAAGCATTAACCTTCTAACAAACTGCAACACTAGAACTCCTATGGAGAAGGCAAATCTGTGTTTTTTATGGTAGCAAGAGGGTCTTAGCCTCAATTCATGATCCCAAGCGAAGGAAAAGAGGCAAAATCTCTATTGATTTCCTTTATATTATTGTTCAATCTACTATGGAAACCTCAAATGGAAACAACCTTCTAAGTCACCAAAAGAAACCTATTCTTAACCGAGAAAGAGATTTATCTAACAATAACTAATGCATAAACTAAAACAAAGCATATAAATACAAACAAGAGGAGCTTGGCTACTTGGATTCGGCCCTAACCCAAGAGCTTTAGCCCTCTGAGGTAACTCAGTGCTAGCTCAAAAAGGATCTCATCTTTATTATCAAAATAATAATAGGATCACATGAAACTATCAACAAAAGTAAGCTCGAAGTTGAGCAGAGCAACAGTACAAAAAAAAATTGAAAATTTGACTAACTTCCTAATGAGGCCCTAGGCCTCTTTAATTATACAACTGAAGCTCCCAACAACTTCCTTAAAATTAGGGAGGCTTGGCTCCCAAAACTTGAGTTAAACAGAAGTTATCCTCCACTTCCTTGACTGCCTCCTAGTGCATTGATGTGGTTGTTTGTGCTCCGAGTTGCATGATGGAGAATTCGAAGTGGGAGTTATAAATGAGGTGGGTACCCTCCTATAAATCCTCTCCCTTGTCTACTTTGAATTATTGCTGCCAATTTTCCATTAAATCTTTGACTTTATCTCCAAAATTGAACAACAATCTGCATTAAATCTTAGACTCCATGGCATAATGACCTACCCAACTCACTCCATAAGCATAAATATAATAAAGAAACATGCAATAAGCTAAGAGAATGGCTGATTAAACTATGTTAGGAGGAAAAATGAGCCCATATAATTACCCATTTATGGGACTCATCAATAGCTTCATACAGGTCTCCAGAAAAGTAGCAAGCATGGAAGGGTCCTATTGGGTAGCGAATCCCCTACGTAACGGTTTTGGCGCTTAAAGCCCACAATTTTGGGTATTGATGTGGTAAAATTTCGGTGAAGTCCACAGAGTGTGAATTGTAATGGGTCAATTCAAAGGGTTGTCCACCTGAAAATAATGTAAGATAATAGAAAGCGAGTCGGCCTGCCCGTGGTTCCGGACCATGGAAATGTATAAATAGAGTGAGGCTCTAAGGGTAGAAGGTATCTTTTTTGTTTTGATCTGATTATTATGGGTTTATGAATGCAATATTCAATCTGAGTCTGTAAGTCCAAGTTAGGGTTGATAGTGGTTGGAGAAGGCTTGACAGCTGTATGCGCAGAGGCCTGGTAGAGTCCGCAGCTGTGTGCACGGACCCTTGCAGCTGAGTGCACAAGGCAGAATTGGATTGTATTGAAACAAAAGATTAATAAAGATAAGTGTTTCTCAATTAGTGTATCTGGTCACAGATCTATATGTTTATTCTTATGTTATGGTTTTATGCATATCTTTAATATTTATGGTTGCGTGCTCTAGTTATAACTATTGAATGCTTGAGTAAGACTCTAAGAATCAGATCAAATCTATAATAACCATAATAATAATAAGGGAGCTAGGAAGTACCTCATCACTGAGCTATGCGAGGGCCAGACAACTATGTAGAGTAATGCGAGTGCACAGATTGGTTTGCAACCCCTCCATAACCCATCAAGACATCCCTAGGGTGTAGAAACCTGGTTCCAGCACCCACCCATACTACCTCGGGTGAGACTTCAGTCTGCGCTCCACAGATTGTTGTTGAAAGGGATAGTAGTACAGGATTTTTTTGATTAAAACACTTTTGAACATGGGTTAGGCCCTAGTAAGCCAACAAATGGTTCCGTTGTTAGTACCAAGATCTGCCTAAGGGATGTCCGATGTCGGAACACTGGAACCCTACGAGGAAAGAGATTGAACATTGGTTGGATCAAAAGCTTCATGAGTTCGTGGTACAGGAAAACAAAACCCTGCAGATACCTAAGAAGAGGTGGGTGGATCGCTATGTATATATAGAAATTCACGAGATCTTCTTTGCGTCTTTCTCTTCAGAGCTATATGATTGGATCGCAAGGCTAGCAGACAGCTAGGGAAGGTGCAAGCTTGATCAAACCATAGTGTGGACTCTAGAGTTGGTGCATAGGCTAGAGGCCTCTGAAGATATGTTAGGCCCCTATACTACTAGTGTCACCCCTTATTGTTATTAGTACAAACCACTTATTATATTGATGTACCCATGTAGTGCCCATATTGTTACTATTGTGCCCCATAGAAGCCCACTATTATTATTATTGTGCCCTTACATTATTATTGTTATGTCGGCTCTGGTTTTGTTATGACCCCTTAGACTCCTATATATAGAAAGGAGGTCTTTTCATTTGTATCATCCAAGAATTGTTCATTTATGTAATTTAAAGGAG
>APFE031323768.1:0-14057 GCA_000404065.3 Pinus taeda | reverse complement strand
ATTTCCATTTCTTGAAAGTATAAAATACATCAGATTTATTTTGAATACAATAAATCCAAGTTTTTCTAGTTGCATTATCAATAAAAGTAACATAATAATGAGAGTCACCAAGAGATGATACTTGAGCAGGCCCCCATACATCTGTATGCACAAGCTCTAATTTTTCGCTCTTCTTTTCTTTCCCAACTTTAAGGAATTTGACTGTCTTATGTTTTCCATAAACACAATTCTCACAAAATTTTTAACATGCCTCAAACCTAGCAAAAAATTTCTTGAGTGAAGAATCTGCATCCCCTTCTCACTCATGTGCCTGAGCCTATGATGCCACAATGCCATATATTATCTTGTAGAGGTTAAAGCATTAACATAATTAGAATATACCATTGCATAAATACAATGTACCAACCTTTCCTCATTTCTCTATTACCAGGGATGCTTTAGTGACCTTCCAGGTTTTATCTATGAATGCAGTTACCCAACCTTCACCTCCCAACTACCCTTTTGAAATCAGACTTTTCTTCAGATCTGGAACATGCCTTATATCCTTCAATAGTCATTGATTTCAATTTTGTTGTTTTATGAAAGCTCTACCCATTCCAATGATTTTATAGGGTTTATCATCACCCAATTGAACCTATCCAAAATCTTCTTGAACATAATCATAAAATTGTTTCCTATCAGCTGTGGCATGAAATGAGGCCCCTAGATCTACCACCTAGGCATCAGTAATATTTTCTAATGAAATAATCAAAGCATCGTGCAACACATCACTTGTTACATTCGCTTCATGATTATTTTCTTGCTGGGTGTCTCCTTCTTTTCCCTTTTGAGACTTGCAGTCTTTCTTCAGGTGTCCTTTCTTCTCCCCATTTATAGCACACTATCCCCAGTCTGGACTTGGATCTTCTTTTTCTTGACTTACTGCGATATCTAGGGCTCTTTCCTCTTTCCATTTTTCTTCCCCTAGTCTTTGCAGTCAAATCATTGCCTGATGTCTCATCGGAGCTTTTCCGTCGCATTTCCTCGTTAAGGATTACACCGACAACATCATCAAACTTTAAAGTACTAGATCCATAGACAAAGTTACTAATGACCATAAATAAACCATTCCAGCTTTCTAGCAATGAACACAGAAATAACAGAGCCCTAACTTCATCATCAAAAGTTACTCCTATAGAACTTAACTAACTGGTAACTGTATTAAACTCATTTAAATGATCAGCAATAGATCCACCTTTTGACATCTTCATATTAAATAAAATATTCATAAAAAATACAATATTTGAGGCCGAGAGTTTTTCATATAGTTTGGCCAATTTCGAAATTAAACCCTATGTAGTCATTTCATTTGAAATATTAAATACTACCGACACCACTAGGCACAACTGTATTGTTCCAAGTGCTTTTCTGTCGAGAACATCCTATTCTGTGTCTATCATACTCGTTTGCTTCTTTGTCTTTCCACTCAATGGTTGGTACAGATCTCTATGGTACAAATAATCTTCCATGTGCATCTTCCACAATTGGTAGTTTTGCCTATTGAATTTTTGATCGTAAACCTACCATCTTCCGCCATTGCTCCCACTCGAACCAGGAACCCTTCTCTCCGATGAGTTTATAAGCCAAATAGACCTTCGGCTCTGATACCAATTGTTATAAAATTATATATTACAGAGCAATAGAACACATAAAATACTGTAGAAATATAAACATAAAAAACACATAAAACAAGAGAGACACATATATACGTGGTTCACCTAGTTTGGGCCACGTCCATGGAGAAACAACCAGTCTTTCCTTTTATATTATCCAGTAAACTGAAGAGATACAACCTACAAGAGATCTGCTGTAATTCCCTCTTTGCTCTCAATCTCCTCTCTCTTCCTCACTTAGAATACAGATCTACATAGATGCAATACAATTCCCTCATATATAGAGAGGGGGTGCCTTCTAGGGCAAAAAACCCTAAATTAAACATAACTTCTACCATCAGATCTCTGCCTAATGAACAACCTAGATTGCCTATGAAATTACAACATTTTATAAGGAAATTTTACATCTATTCTTAGCTTCGGGGGTGCTACCCCTGATCCCCCCACTAGGGGGCCTCCCAAAGGTCATAGCTGCCCCCCTTGGACCCCCCTGTAGTGAATAGTTTACAGGCGGCTTTGCCACCCCATTACGAACTTGGGTCCAATGCGGAAATACCTTTGAATAAAAAAGGTAATTAGGCTCCAAACCCAACACTGGGAATTGACTGGTCTACTGATATGAATGGGATAATCAATTTGAAGAAGTGAAAGATGATCTTTAAGAATAAATCACTACGAGTAATAATACCCTTGGATCCTGCTGAAGGATCGCATTATATGGAACCAATCTATGACTATGAGAGTGATGATGATCTGGACTGATTCTATAAGATAATAATGTGAGACCAAGACTGGATGAATCCCACTGTGGATGGACAGGTTACATGGGAGCGCGAGAGTTCCTGCACTTCAGATTTCGACGAAGAAATAGAATGCTGGCAGAATCAGTTACAAGAAGTAACTACACTGAATTGCAATATGATGACCTGGTCGCTGCATTTTTTGTCACCAGAGGTAATAAATCTACCTACTTATGATGGTATAACTAAGGTAGATACATTTTTTGGTTGTGCGCTACATCTGCAAGATGGTGGGGTACACACAAGGGAAGATTCGATGATTGGCATAAATGTAGGAGGATGATATGAGCATGGTTTGGGAAGCCTAAGATGAAACTAACATACAAGTATGATGGGTAGAATGATTTGTGCACAGTTGGCCAAAGAAGAGAAGAACTATTCTACCACTGAATGCGAGGGGCTAGCTATGGTGTATGCGCTCCAAAAGTACTAAAACTACTTGCTAGGAGGCCACTTTAAGATGTAAACAGACCACTCTGCGCTAAAGTACTTGGTCAATAAGCTTGTTTTGGGTGGGAAAATTTGCAGATGGATCTTATTGTTCCAAGAATACGATTTTGAAGTTGTTGTGAACCCTGGACGATTGAACATGGGACCAGACCATCTATCCCACATCGAAACAGGGGAGGAACCTACTAATTTGGAGGAAGGATTACTTGATGCGCAACTATTTTCTGTGTGTGTCACGGATGGAAATTTTGTGGATATAATACACTTCCTAACAACTGGAACTATGCCAGAAGGATACTCTATCTAGAAAAATAACAAGTTAGTGGTGCGCGAGGCAAACTTCACTATCATTCTTGGGCATCTATACAATATGGGAACTGATGAGATATTGCGAAAGTATGTACCTATGTTTGAATGAAACAGCATCCTCGCAGACGCTCATGGGGGCACCACAAGAGGAAATTATGCAGGGAGAGAAACCACGCAGAAGATTCTATGTGTCAGGTTGTGGTGGCCAACCCTTCATCAGGATTCAAAAGCATATTGTAAGGCATGTGATGTATGTCATAGAACAGGAAGGCCATTACGGAGGGATAAAATTCCTTTGAATCCGCAAATGACATTGCAACCTTTCAAAAAGTGGGCAATAAATTTTGTAGAACCCATTCAGCCTCAAGGGAAGACAGGCATGTGTTACATTATCACTGCGATGGAGTATTTGATTTGTTGGGAAAAAGCACATCTGGTGAAGGATTGCATGGGCACAATTACCGCGAAGTTCCTATCTGAGCATGTTCTAATGCTATTTTGATGTCCAAGCATCTTGATGAGCAATCGTGGTAAGCACTTCCTAAATGAGAGAATCAGCACACTAACGGAGGAATTTCAGGTGTATCACCAAAAGAGAACACCTTATCACCCATAGACTAACTGGACAATGGAGGCATTTAACAAATTTCTTGAAAACACGTTGACCAAGGTATGCAATGCTCAATGAAGTGGTTGGGACCTACGCATACCTCCAGTGTTATGGGCTTATCAGACGACATGCAAGAAGCTAAACGGATAAACACCCTTTAGGCTGGTATATGGGGTTGAAGTGGTGATGCCTATGGAATACATCATGCCTAGTCTGCGCATAGCAGTGCTTATGGGTATGACATATCACGGAGCCCTGGAAGAGAGGACCACGTAGTTTAACAAGCTCGAAGAAGAGAGATTTTTGGCTGGATATCACCAGCAAGTCCAAAAGCAGCGTGGAAAAGCATTTCATGACCGACATATTAAGCTATGAACCTTCAAGGTAAATGATTTGGTTTTGATGTATTATAGTAATTTTGATAAATTCCCTAGAAAAATCATGATGCACTAGTAAGGGCCGTATGTTATTAAGGAGATTACTAACGGAGGTGCAGTATTGCTGGTCAATTTAAATGGAGAGCTCTTCCTGAGAAAGGTGAATGGAAGTCAATTGAAGCCATACACCGATGATCCGGCCATGTGACTATATGAAAGTATCATAGTATTAGCACTTTAGGCACCTGAAAGGAGGTGTGAGACTATAAACTACAGTACCCAGGTTGGGGAGATGCGCGATGTCAGGACTGCGGGAAGCAGCGAAGTGTCAGAGGGTCTGCGATGGCACCAAGACAAATGCGCTAGTGTGCAGGTCCATTAGAAAGTGATGTTAAAGTCATTATTCACAATTTTATGGTCGATTTGAGGCCAAATGGAGCAAGCGATAGGCATTTAAGGTGAAATTTATGGGTTAGATTCTTGAAAATCTACTGCCAATATAGCATTAATGGATCGAGTGTGGTGGGAATGGTCAGATTTGAATTCAAAAATCCCTATAAATTACAAGTGTCTGTACAGTGAAAAACACTTGGCATTTTAAAAATTCAGTTGTTACGCTCTCGGTTGTGTATGGACCTTTCGAATTTTGAGGCTTTGAGAGCAGTTCAATGTTTAAGAGATTTTCGAAGGAGACGCAGGACCTCCTGACCAGAATGATGTCGACACCTAAGGAAGCTGCACAGGAAATTGCAGTAGTAGAAGGCCAAGAGAGTGCCAGAGTGATAGTTGAGGTCCCTAAATCACTGAGAACATCGAGACCTAAGAAGGATAAGCATACTATGATCTCAGTGCACGTCTCACCACGAAACCCACAAAGGACCAAACTCACCTTTCAAGAAAAGGGGAAGGCCATTAATCTAGAGGTCGACGAGGAAGAATATGAAGAAATCCTGGTGGATGAGGAGGACACGGAAATGGAAGTTGAAACCTAGGGTGCAGTTCCTATTACCAGGTTACTTGACTATGTTCCTCCGCGCAAGGGAAAATCCAAGGTATCGAAGGACATAGATGAGAGAAAAAGCTCCTTGTAAACTTTGTTGCTGTTAGATGACATTGTTTCTGAGGGGCCGTACTTAGGGCGAGTTCCTGTATTGAATTTTGAATATTGGGACCTCGCAAATCACAAGAAATTCCTACATTTAGCGACTAAGCAGCTAATGCGTCGATGTATTGACATGACTGTTGGAAAAATTAAATTGGAGTCGCAGACCTAGCTCAAAGGTGTAGAGAAAGTTGGGTTTCTTAACCTGCTCTAGGTGCCGCATTACCACCACACCCTAGTGACTGTCTTTGTCATCAGGTAGCTACTCTACTTGGTGCATGATGGGTGTTTGTGGCTGGAGGAGCCCATTCGCATCATAGACCACTTGATCCATCGGATTACATGGCTGCCTTACTTAAGGGAGAATACAACCAATATTTCAGAAGGAAAATGTGGTGAGTTGGACCTTGCGGAGGCTATGAATAAGAAATTCAATTTGGAGAAGAAGAAGTGGGGATATGCCATCTCCAGTATTAACAACACTACATTCAAGGTAGCGACACAAATACTAGCAGGGAAGGTAATGCGGAAGTGCCGCACGAAGGAGGAGCCCATGCCTATGATTGCACTAGTGGCCTAATGCACTAAAGGAGTCTAGTTTAATTGGGAGAATTATCTTTGTGGTGAGTTCCTTGTGAACTATCGTGAGGCACAAGAGTATGGAAAAACATTTCACTACACATGGCTCCAACTGTCGATTGTACTAGTGGCATGGGAGCTATGAAAAGGTAGCTAATTCCCTTCATTCACACTAGACCTTCCACAAACAGCGAAGTATGCTTTGCTATGGGCAACCAAGTGATCCGAAAATGGGGCACTTAGGCTTCTTATCTAACTTACAAGAACCTCTCCCACTCTGAAAGCTTAAATTATTCCCAAGTCTTTATGATTAACCAGTGCGGAATTAAATACGTGCTTGAAGAGAAGGTGTATGCTGGTGTTGTTTACTAAAACTATTTATGTGTTGTAATTTAATGTTCTCAAACTAATATATAAATACATATAATAGTAAATAAAGCAGCAGAGAGAATGTAGCAATAACACACACAGAATAACAATATTAAGTTGGAGTTCACCCAAAACTCTTGGGCTGCGTCTCCGTGAGCTCTAGTCAACTCGACTAGGCTCTCTAGGATTATGGTAAAGTCCTTTTACAAGCTCCCTATCTTAACTCCATTGGTTTTACATAGAAACAATGGGTTTAGACACCATTTTGTCCCTAGCTCTTGAAGCTCTCAGCTTTCTAGCTCTCAGCTCTAGCTCTAGCTCTTGGCTCTAGCTCTGGCACTGGCTCTTTGGCTCTCAATTTTTTGGCTCTCTATCAGTTTACAACCCTTTGGCTTTCCACTTGAACACCAAGTGACTTCCTTGGCTGCATGCGATTCAACTTTTGCTTTTTTCTCATGCTTGGTTTTAGCAACAACTCCAACAACTTCTTTCTATCTCTAACATTCATGGCTTTTAAGCCAACTGGCATTGTCGGTTTTTGTTTCCTCTTGGCCCTTTGTATTCCGACCTCGGTCCACTCAAATCCCCTCTCTGAGCATTAGCAATCATTTGTTAAATGCCTTCAGAGATGGTGGCAACCTATTCCATAACGGAATGGACATCGAGCCTTTGAAATTCCCGAAATGGCCATTTTCTATTTACAAAGAGAAATACATTCAAACACGGGAAAAATTTGCAAAACCAATGTTTATCGGACTTCAAATATTATGGATTCCACCTTATTTTCCATCGGGTCCACCTTTATGTCACTTATCACATCTGCACCATTGATCTAGAAGATATAGATCCAACGACTATGGTTCATTTTGGGTGGCCCATGTGTACGGGAGTTAAGCATCTGAAAATAGAGGTTTTCTTTCTCCAGGGCCTGGATATGTGGCAACCAATGTATGGGCTCGGGTAGAGCCGGCCAAAACCTCTTATCGCCCTCGGTCCTCCCGAAATCCCGCTTGTTTCATGGTTTCCTTTTATATTTAAAAATACATTGAAACGCTACGAAATCCCGCAAAATGGCTTGAGACGGACTTGAAATATTATACATTGGCACTTACAAACCCTTTCAGGTCCAATTTCATTGCATCAGCGCTTCCCTTCACTTTTCGTTTATTAAACGAAGTATGCAAAAATACATAGAAAACTGTCGTTTGACGGATCTCAAAATATATCAAATATTTCCTATAGCCTTGTCTGGTCTGGCTATTGCATCACACATATATATGTTGTCCCACTCTATTGTGTAGCTCTGATGCGATTTTGCAATGCGACTAGTGGCAATCGCATATTGCATGAGCCCCGGGGTCTGTCCATATGGCATGGACTATGCCGACGCGATCCGTCGATGCCGACATTGGCGATCGTGATATCGCTCAGCTCAGGGTCCCCTTTTGCCTTGTGGCATCGCTGATTGCGATCCACCGATATCGATGATCGGCTTATTGCTTGGCCCGGTTCTTATGAAACATCGCCTGTCTGCCATCGACCTGATATGTCAGGGATCAGCAATTGTGGGTTTCCCCTTTTCACTTAAATCCACTCTTTTGCCTTAGTATTATGCGATTTCCCTTTTGAAGGGTTTTTTTCCATTTTTAAAGGATTTTGCCTCTTTTTCTAAGGAACAAAGGGCATCTTCTTTGAGCGATAACTTCTGCATGCTAAGCCCAGTTTTTCCCATTCAAGTTGTAGTAGATTCAGAATGAAAAGATCTCTGCAATGAGGCTATGGCCAGGAAATTCCTTGGACTTTCATTTTCCTCTGTGAGGAACACTTAAACTTAGGATTCTATCCAAAATCCATTTTGGATCACGCCTTCCCACTAAAAGAACTTTTGGTCTCCAAAAGATTGATATATTGATCTGAACAGTACCTGAGAGTAACAACACACTCTTCTTTTAGCCTCCACACACTTGCCTTGCATAGTGTCTCTGAACCAAAGTCTCTAACCACTTCCTTCCTGGATGGGCTGATCTTCCTGGGAAGAACTATCTTCCTCCTTGTCTTCCTATAGAACTTCTATTGAAATGGTTATACAAGGTGGTTTGAACTTCTTTGCCTTGATCATTGATCCAAGGTGGCTCAAACAAATGTGAAGTTCATCTACTCCACAAAACTTTCATTTGCATCTGTTTGACAAGCTGTCAACAACAACTATTAACAATAACATAAATATAGACAACAACTGGTTGGCCTAAACTCCTGGTTCAACAAAAGAAACAGATTTCACAGCCTGTGAACACCTCCATGTCTTACAGCTGCATACAAATGGTGGACTAGATAACAAGCCCACAAAACATGCCTTTAAACAAATGACTCTTCAAGTCAAGCATGTAGAGAAAGACCATTAGGGCTCTTTTCAAAAGATGAAACACTTCATTATTATCTCCATCTTGGAGACCAAGTTAATTTCTCCCAAGTCAACATTGCATCACATGCATGTCAAAGCAATCAACCCTACAAGTTAATTACACATAGAAGTTCAAAACAAGGAAAACATCAACATCCCTGTGTCCATGCACATCATGCTCATGCATGCATTTCATCCTTCAACTTTCACTTAAATACACTATACTTTCGAAGCTAAAATGAAATACAATGTTGCAGTAATAAAGTGAGTCTCCTAATCAACTTTTCCATTCACCTTCTTAGTAAGAACCTGCAACTTGCGAATGACATTTCAAGCTATTGCATTCCTCCTAAATACAACCTTCACACTCTTGAATACTTGCAATGCAACTCCTGCTTGGAGTTGTTTTAATGTTCTTCATGATAGCTTTAGAACTTTCTCCATAAGCTTGTCCATAGCCAAGACCCAAATACTTAGGCCTTTCCTCAATTATTATTGGCTCAACAATATCTTGTGCATTTCTATCCAAACCTTTTTCTTCATAGCCCATCTTGGACATTAGCTTGGAACCTATGCCTTTGGTATGTATTTCAAAAGAACCAATATAATCATTCTTAGAGGAATTTGAAGATAGACTGGAATGGCTTACCTCTTCTTCAAGCTGATACTTGACCAAGGCTTCTTTGGTAGCAAAGAATTGTGACTCCAACTCATACATCCTTTTCAGTTTCATATTTGCAATATGCAGTTGCCTCTCCATTTCCTACAGTCTGTCAGAAAGTAACTACTTCTCTTCCTTCATGGAATTCAACTGCTCTTTAAGTATGTTGCTCTTCCTTCCATAGTCATACATTTCTCTCACCTTGTCAATCATGATAAACAAGTCTTACTTCAAGTCTCCATCATAGAGTCTTGTGATGAAGGGGGAATTTGAGGATTCACTTGTAGAAGTTGTCATTATACCAATGAACAAAAGAACTTCAAACAAGATTAATAAAGTGCTTTATTCAGCAATCTTTTGCAACAACCTCTCACACTTCAAGGATTTCCTTGAGGTCCTTTGGGATAGAAGAATTCCTTCAGCCCTTCTTCCTTCTTGTCCTTCTTGGACTGAGCTATCAATAGCTTTCCATTCACCTCTGCAAACTCAAACAATAATCGGTCCGCAAGCAAGCATACAGTCAACCTCTAACTATTTAAACACCTTTTAGACAAGCAATCTTTTCTTTCTCCATCAAGCATTCTGATATAAACTTTTTTGACGGTGGGTTTAATCAATATCAAGCTCTGATACCACCTAATATGAAAATGGGGCACTTAGGCTTCTTGTCTAACTTACAAGAACCTCTCCCACTCCCAAAGCTTAAATTATTCCCAAGTCTTTATGATTAACTAGTGTGGAATTAAATATGTGCTTGAACAGAAGGTGTATGCTGGTGTTGTTTATTAAAACTATTTATGTGTTGTAATTTAATGTGCTCAAACTGATATATAAATATGTATAACATTAAATAAAGTAGTAGAGAGAATGCAACAATAACACACATAGAACAACAATATTAAGTTGGAGTTCACCCAAAACTCTTGGGCTACGTCTCCGTGAGCTCTAGTCAACTCAACTAGGCTCTCTAGGATTATGGTAAAGTCCTTTTACAAGCTCCCTGGCTTAAATCCATTGTTTTTAAATAGAAACAATGGGTTTAGATAGCATTTTATCCATGGCTCTTGAAGCTCTCAGCTTTCTGGTTCTCGGCTTTGGCTCTGGCTCTGGTGTTGGCTCTTCAGCTATGGCTTCTTTGTCTCTCTATCAGTTTACAACCCTCTGGCTTTCCACTTGAACTCCAAGTGACTCCCTTGGCTATGTGTGCATCAACGTTTGCTTTATGCTCATGCTTGGTTTCAACAACGACTCCAACAACTTCTTTCTGTCTCTGACATTCATGGCTGTTAATCCAACTGGCATTGTTGATTTGTTTTTCCTCTTGGCTCTCTATCTTCCAACCCCGGTCTGCTCAAATCCCCTCTCTGAGCATTAGCAATCATTTTTTAAATGCCTTCAAGGATGGTTGCCACCTATTCCGTAACGAAATGGATCATTGGGCCTTTGAAGTTCCTGAAATGCTCATTCCCTATTTACATAGAGAAATACATTCAAACATAGGAAAATCCCACAAAATCAATGTTTATCGGACTTCAAATATTATGGATTCCACCTTATTTTCCATCGAGTCCACCTTTATGTTGCTTATCGCATCTGCATCATTGATCTAGAAGATCTAGATCCAATGGTTGTGGTTCATTTCGAGTGGCCCATGCATATGGGAGTTAGCTACCCGAAAAGAGTGGTTTTCTCTCTCTAGAGCTTGGACATGTGGCAGCCAATGTATGGGCTTGGGCAGAGCCTAACCAAAACCTCTTACTGCTCTCAGTCCTCCCGAAATCATACTTGTTTCGTGGTTTCATTTTATATTTAAAAATACATTGAAACACTACAAAATCCCATAAAATGGCTTGAGACAGACTTGAAATATTATACATTGGCACTTACAAACCCTTTTGGGTTTGGTTTCATCACATCGACGCTTCCCTTCTCTTTTCATTTATTAAAAAAAATATGCGAAAATACATAGAAAACTACCATTTGATGGATCTCAAAATATATCAAATATCACATATAGCCTCGTCAGGTCCAACTATCGCATCACATCTATATATATATATGTATGTTGCCCTACTCCATTATGTAGCTCCAATGTGATTTTGCGATGCGACTAGTTGTAATTGCATATCGCATGAGCGCTAGCGTCTGTCCATATGGCATGGACTCTACTGACACGATTCACAGACACCGATATCAACGATCACAATATCGTTCAGCTCGGGGTCTCGCCTTTACCTCTTGGCATCGCCGATTGCGATCCATCAATATCGGCGATCGGCTTATCTCACGACCCGATCCTTATGCAAAATCGCCTATCTGCCTCCGACCCGATATGTTGGGGATTGGTAATCGGGGGTTTCCATTTTCACTTAAATCCGCTCTTTTGCCTTGGTCCAATGTGACTTCCCTTTTGAAGGGATTTTTGCCATTTTTAAAGGATTTTGCCTCCTTTTCTAAGGAACAAAGGGCATCTTCTTTTAGAGATAACTTCTGCATCTTAAGTCTAATTTTGCCCATTCAAGTTGCAGTAGATTCAGAATGAAAATATCTCTGTAATGGAGCTATGTCCAGGAACTTCATTGGACTTTCAATTTCCTTTTTGAGGAACAGTTAGAATTAGGAGTCTATCCACAATCCATTTTGGATCACCAAGGATGCGCAATGCATAAAAGAAAGCAAGATATTTTGGGTCTTAATGGATATGAGTATCCGGATGGGGATCAATCACAAACCGCAGTTGTCACCCACAGTATACACCAATTTGCAGAGCTTTGCAGAGTTCAAAGCATAGTTTCACCATGCTTTTATAAAGGTACAGAAGGACCTCGTGAAGACATGGCATAACTTACCATATCTGGAAATTGATGATGTGATCTTTGCAGTCCTCGAGTCTTGGTTGCCGAAGTGGTGCGCTCCAGCAGGCTCCGCAGTGGAAATGGACAAGTCTGCTGCGCAACTTAAGAAGGAGGAAACAAAGCTCCAAATGGCATAGCTATTTGAGAAGCACAGAAAGAGGAAGTGGAGGCTAAGGCCCAGGCAGCGCAAGATGTTGTGGAAGTGGTGGAACAACAGAAGACAGGAGAAGAAGTGTGCGAAGGATAGAAGCCACCTTTGCCCGAGGTTGAGGCATAAATAAAGGAGCCAAAAGAATAAGGTGGCATGGACTCGTAGACGATGTCCACCCAACTCAAGTGTCCACGCTTGCAAGAGAAGGTAGCATCGTGGAAGAAAACCAAGGCTTCAAAGACATCCTTGGACCCAATCATCCTCATGGAGGGGGATTTGCACGATATCGATGAAATAATGTGGCATGTCACCGTAAAGACCTTGTTAGTGTCAGTCTTTGTAGCCTTCCTCCAATGATCAAACATGTTCTTACAAAGCGATTTTAGGGTGTCAAGGTCAAATTTTGTCATTTCAGAGCATCTTCAAGTGAAATATGGTCACTAGCTATTAGGTCTAAGGTTTGTTTTCATTCCTTTCAAAGTTGTCCAAATGTTGGTCCATGTCACCATTCAGCCGAGTGTACCATCATTAAGAGGTTTTCATCATCATGTCAAGTTCCAATGAGTCATTTTACACCTTGTTGATGCTTCAGTTGCGCCTAGGCAAGGTTCATTTCCCTCTCCTAGGGTTTTGAAGCTAATTTCTGTTGGATAGTCAAAACATCAGCAAAACTTGTATCCTGATGTTCATACACCTTCACCTATCCTTAATGTACCTTATTAAACACTTCCCATCACTGAGATCCCATGAATTTCTCATTTTCGCACAAACCCTAGTTTCTTGCTACAAACCCTATTTTCTAGGCTAGGCCTATGTTTAGCGCCTTTTGACCCCTTCCCCTCACTCAATATTTGAAATTCCACTTTCCCCTACTTCTTAGCATCCCCCCCTACTTCTCAAAATTTCCTCAAGAATTTAGAAGCCCCCTATCCCCTTCATTTCGCTTCATTTCGACAAGTCCCCTATTTCACACATCGGGATAAGTTTTACTCCAATGATGCTTCTGAGCAATAAAGGATGAATTTGAAAACACTGAGAGAGGTGTTTTTCCACACTAGGCCAAGTAAGAAAAACGTCCTTCACTTTTTGCACATGTGTCATGGTTTTAGAGAAATGTCAAAAATACAGTTCCCTCAGGAGAATTGATGCACCTCTAAAGTGACCTTGGGAAAATCAAGTTTTCTCCTAGCTTGATTGGCCAAATGATTTTCTTGATGAGTCAGATGATAACTATCCACAAAGATATTTCTAATGAGCTATCTATAGCTCAATTTGGAGTTGAGGAATACCTTAAAAAGTTGACTGCAACAGCACTCTGCCTTGAGGCAGGCTCATTTGGCACATTTTGACCAGTCTTGGGAGCTTTGATTTATGATAGGGAAGATGAACTCAAAATTGAAAAATTCCAATTTGGTTGGAAAGTAGACTCAATGACCTTTCGAACGAGCTATCCCATGCCAGATTTGGACATTGAGAAGGCCTCCAAAAGTCTTTTGGAAAACGTGCATACATTGGGCAGGTGGCGCGGTGCACATAACTGGCGCGACACATTGGGCTATGATTTCTAGTGTAAAATAACAAGGGCGTGACGCATTGGGAAGGCACGGCACGTTGGGCTTGTGGCACAGCACATAGAGCTGGAAGCTTGATTTCTCTCAAAAACTCCCTCAAATTGCCAAAATCATTCAACTCTTCTAGTGTGCAAGTAATTTAAGTCCTCTTCCTTGCTAGTGAAGGAGTT
>APFE031323765.1:185424-209431 GCA_000404065.3 Pinus taeda | reverse complement strand
ATCGCCATTGTTGTGGCCACCAACAACCCCCCTCTTTGTTTGATATTAGCAATAACACCAAGCAAATGGGGACCCTTAATAAAAAATCCAAACAAACATTTTATGAAAAATTTTGTATTCAACTCCTTAAAACTTTATCGCATCGCGAAAAGAGAATGAAACGTTTTCTTATGAGCATAATAAATTGCGAAGAAGCGACGCAAAATTCATCGCATCACATTCATTATGAAGCGCTCTTAAATAAAAAACTTAAGAAATCTCCAACGGTCGATATGTGACGTCGTATATCGCAACATCGCATAAGAAGCACACAATGATTGAATGACTAAACGCGATGTTGCGATCTGCGATGCTGCAATGCGAGTCGCAGAAATCACCCATCGCGAATTTTCCTCGGCGCAATATTCAAGGAAAGTTGTCCGTTAATCAAAATTGAGCGCGCGCCTCAAAAGAAATTAATGATTATACGCCAAAGTATTCAGGAAGGACAGTTTTGTGTTTTTCAAAGAGTCAGTTCGCTATGAGTGTCATAATTATGCATTCATAAGAACTTAAAGCTTTCATGTCAATATTTATTATCATTACTCTTTTCCTTTGCGTAAACTGTAAGACAGGAAATAACATGAAGCAATGTGCAGGAAACATCTAAGAAAAAGGGGAAAGCGTCAATGCTCGGAGAACAGAGAAGAGATCCCTTTAGAAACGGATGCCGCATGCAATAGGACCACAGATTCCAGAGTATCACTCAACAGATGCTGATGTCAATAGGCCATCTAAAGCTCAGAGTCAAAGGTGCACAAAAGTAGCATGTTTACAAAAGACCCTGAAGCTTATGCCCAGAAAAGCCCGGAACAAAGAACGTATGCAATTTTCGATGCAGAAAAATGTTCAGAGAGTAAAGTCCCTAACTTATTCAGTCATTCACAAGGCCGAAAACCGAAATAGCAAAAGCAGAATCAATTTGAGAGAAATTTGAGTTATTACCAAGTATACACGCAGTGAATACACCCAGTCAGAGGAAGATTCTCGAAAATATCTTCTAGTTTACCAGAAAGTGGTGCCAGCGCTTGTTATTTCTATTTTTATAGCTCAAATGAAAGCGGAAGGCGACCAGCCGACTCTTCCCTGTCGAATGTTGCATGCTTGCAGCACTAAGGAACAAATACAGAAATAAGTTAGAATTAGATTCAATTTTTAGAAATAGTTTTGCTTTATCAGAAGGGCGGTCATTTAAAAAACCGTATCCTAAATTTATGTAATTAAGTTAATTAGTTAGCAGTATTTAAACCCTTCTCAGGGATTTAGAGAAGGGTCCAGAAATTTGTCAAAAACTTGTCCTCGGAACATGCACTTCTGCACCCTCAGAGGAGCTTTTGATGAATGGATGGATCGAGATTTATTAATGTTTGCATTTGATGTCTGCTACTGATGTTGCACTTTTGTACTCTTAGTAGATGTTAGAACAAGTAGAGATAAATCATTTTTGCTTGAAGCTTATGAGTAGGATTAGTCATAAATGATACTTATATCTCTTGGCTATTTCTGCTTATATTCTTAAAGTGATTTACAGTTTTCAGTTGTTTATATGTTATTGCATGAATGTATGGGTTACCATTTGGCACTTTTGTATGGTGGAGTCATTTATTTATGTATGACATATGAATAGCTTATTATGCGATATGTTGTTCACAACTGTTTTGCCTAATTTCTTATGCAGAGTGGTTTATCTCAATTGATTTCTATTCTTATGATAGCTGAATGATCTTTATTACCAGTTATCGTTTGAAATCCTTTTAGATCGCATAATAGAAGATATAAATCCCAGGTTAGCGTAGATTATATGTGTTGTTTATCATTAGATTACAATAGCACAGAGTTAGTTTAAGAATCTGAATTAAATTAGCTTTAAAGTAGTCTTAGATCAGCATTATTCAACTCTACACACACACACACACCCTCAGATCGGGAAATTGGTCCCATTATCCCCAGTCAGACCCGTTATACCAAACGGATAAGGAGCTGCCAACCAAGGTCCGAACCGGGTGGGTATCCCCTTTGTTGTCGACCCGATTTTCGGGGCTTCAACACTTTCTTAGGCTGATTTGCTACTGCTTTCTTGTTTTGGTCTGGAGCATCAGTGTTCTTCTTACCCCTTAAATTGTACTTTTTGTGCACTTCGAAAATAGCAGAATCACACCCTTGCTTGAAATCAAATGATTCTCCTAATCCAATTAAGTTAATTTGAGTGTCTTGTTTAGGGTCTTTTGCATGGTAAGTTTCAGCATAGTTCTCTTGATCATTTCCATTTTTTCCAGTGTTTTGATTTTGATTTTTTCTGAAGTTTGGATTTCTCACTGGAGGTGTCTGGTGATTATCCCAGTGAGGCTTTCTTTCAATGTTCTCCATCCTATCCATTAGTTTTTCCATTCCTTTGGCTAGGGCATCCATTTTAAGGTCAAAAGGTGAGGTTTCTTCTTTTAAGGGTGTCCTTCTTTCGTTCCTAACCCTAGTTCTTTTTGCTAGCAAATTAGCTTCTACACCAACTACTACACTTTGCATATCTTCTAGAGTTAGAGGATTTATCTCTCTAAGTTGGAATGTCGTATCAGTGAAAAAATCGTCTGGAAACTTTATCAAAGCTAAGCCAGGTGGGGTTCTAAGGTCGACTGGTATTGCATTATATATGTTGTTGAATCTAGTCTGGGCAAAAGTCTGGGCAAACAGCCTGATTTGGACATCTTCAATATCAATCTCATGTAACTCAAAATGATCTGTCATATTTTTTGTGTGTTGTTGTGTTGTGTACTGTCATATGCCATCAAATTGGATGATTTTGTTCTGGTAGTCTTGTGGCATGGCACCTAGTGGAGTAGGCAACACAAGAGGAGCATATATGTTTTCCATGGCTCTAAGTTGGGCAGGAGTAAGGAGGGGAATTTGGGTGCTAGAATATGATACAAGGGGTAAGGAGGAACTGGGAGTGATAGGTGTTTGATAGGTAATGATAGGTTGGTGGGGAAGTGTAGGTATAAATGGAGGTGAGGAATTAATTTTAGAGATGGAAGGGAACAATCGTGAGCTAAGGGAAGTTGAATCTGTTTCAGAAAACTCAAGGATCCTAACCATAGTAAGGGATGACTGAGGGGAATTTATAATGTATTGATCAATTGACAAGTTTTCCCTTTGGACTTCAAGTTCTGCTGTAAATTTTGGATCTAGAACTATGTCATCAAGTGCACTCTTAGACCTAGTTCTAAATAGGGAAAGGTCAAAATACTCATTAAAGGGAGGTCTTCTAAAAACAACCACTCATCCAGGCAGGAATCTAATTTAATTTAAGGTGTAGGACTTACTAGACTTTCTTGTCTTCTGGATATTCTTGAAATCAAATTAGGATTATCAAATACCTGGGGAGGGTTTGGATCAGGGTTGGCCCTAGTATAGTGAGTTCTCCTTGAAGCGAGATTTCAAGATTTTTCTAATTATTTCCTTTTTGTGCAATTTTATAAATAACTTCTGATAAAGCCATCAAGAGGCTTGAAATAAAAATTTGAAATTTCTCAAAGGTTTATTAAAACTAAGGGTTTGAATCCCCAGTATGGTCACCAGTATGTTATCACTTAAAAGTCTTCCCTAGAAGTTATAAAAAGAAGGAATAATCTAAGGTAACCACAAACCTAATATTTTAGACTCGAGTTATAGCCGACCTAAGTCCAGAAGGGGCTCTCTCTTTGTAATTTAACTTTGTTTTGGTGGGATTTTCGGCTAGTTCTTAATGCTCATAAGGTTTTGAATTTGTTTGGTGGTGGAATTTTGGGAACAGATGGACAGAGCAAGGCTTTCAAGCCATTGGGCTATGGAGTTAATCAAAGGATGGCTTAAATGGATCAAATCAATCACTAAAGGAAGAGTTCATAGGGCAGACTAGTAGAGAAAAAGGCCAATCTTCAGGTTCAATGGATGAGATAGTCCTAACTAGGTTGAAAGGGCAATGAAGAATCCTTAGACCGAGATCAAGATGAAGAGAAAGAGGTGATCATGAGCAAAGGGAAACTAATAATACTTTACTATAGACCTAGGGGGGAAACTATGGAAGTAAGGGAGCAATTAAGAATTCCTAGACTATGACAGTTTAGCAGAAAACATTAAGAATGTAAAACAGTTAAGACAGAGAGCATATAAGCTAGTTTTGAAATATCATTCCTAGTTTAACATCCAGATTTCATAGAGATACATATGATTATTTATAGACATGAAGAGAAACAATAATAAACATGAGATAGATAATACTTATTTGATTTCTGCTTTACACAAGAGTCCCATGAAATGTCTTTACTTTATTCCTTGATCCAGCAAGCCAATTCAGTCTTAATTACAATAGATCCTTAACATGAGAAGAAAATGTCTATATAAATGTCTTTGAATCCACCCTCAAAACTTCGAAAGGTGAAGTATTTATACAAAAATCATTTACAAAATATTTTAAAACAATATGAGAATTAGTCTAGGAAATTAAAATATCTTCAAGCATGAAGATAGAGACAGATGGAAAACTGCATCATGTTGTCCCTTATATTATGATTGTGCTGTCTGTTTTCAGTTCAAATTTTGAGCTCTTTAAGCTGGATGATATTTGTATGCTGGAATCACCTTTTTCTTTAATCTTTTACTGATACTCTTTAACCTGTTACTCTTTGACCTTGTTTATCTGTCCTTTCACCTGCCTTTAGATTTACTGTGGTAACTTATAGTAAATCTGTCATTGTTACCCACCATTCATTTTCAGGAAACTTTACCTTGAGCATTCGTCTATATATCTCATTTGCCTCAGTGTATCTAGAAAAATTTGGCTTGGTGATAAAGAGATGTTTCACTTCATGCTCTAGGAAGAATAGATTTTCTAAAGTATCGTATAATACTTTCCCTGTTGGCAATGCTTTGACTCCTGAAGTGCTTTCTTATTCTCTGAACAATTTATGTAGTCTATCAATCTAATCCACTTTGGTCATAAGTTTGTCATTGATTACCCTGGGATGGGGAAGGCCTTTATTTATCAAAATTTGAAGTTTTTCCATGAATCCGTCAATACCAACCTGCAAGTCATGGCATTTTTTCTCTAAGTTAAGCATAAGGTTTCTTTTAGAGAGAATATTTTTTATTTTAATGATGGTTTATGTTCTATCCTCCACACCAAGCTCATGTAGTAAATACCGGTTCTTACTGTTCAAGAAATGGATGAGTTGACTAGCTTCCTCAGGCTCATTTCTTAGTTCCTCCTTTACCTTCTGTATTGCTTCAGTGGACACTTTCACCAGTTCTGTTTGCTTGAATATTACTTGAAGTGATGGCCAAATATCATTGACAAAGTCAATGATATTAGCCCGGAGCATCTCCTTAATTTCTCCTAGTGGCTTTTGCAATGTTAAATCTTTTTCAAGGAACTTTATCCTCTCTCCCATCCTTAGGGCTTTTTGTGCTTCTTGTTTCTGCTGTATTTGGGCAAGCTGATAGTCATTTTCGAAGCTTATCACTTTCTCCTTAAGTCTTTTAAACTCTGTTGCCTAGATGGAAATTTCCTCCATGGCTTTCACTAACTCTATTGTTTTCTCTATTGAAGTACTTGTAGTTGTAAACTCTGTTGTGATTGCAAGCGTTGTAGTAGGTGGAGCTGTTGGCTCTAAAGAGGCTGCCAATGTTGAGGGAACTACAGTAGAGACTGTGGGAATAACAGTCTATGGAGTGGTGGCCAACTCACTCTGTTTAGACTGAATCAATATGTGCAACTCTTTCTGAGTTTCTTTTGGCTGATCATTTAGCTGAAAGACCAAGTCCATAAGCTCTTGTTGTTCCTTCTGAGTTTCTAAGACTTTCGTTGTTTGTGGATGATGAAGATGTGGAATTTTGAGTTGTTTCTTCAGAGCAGCTATGTCATCATTCTTCTTTCTTATTAACCTTTCTGCATCCTTAACATATTTGGGATCATGTCCCAACTCTATGATTAAGTCCTCCAAGGACATGATTCTAGTACCCTTAGCCTCTGAGGAGGCCTTTTCTAGTTGAAATTGTGCTGATATATTATTCAGTGAATTTTGTAACTGGTGGGATGTAATGGCTTTGTTTATCAGAGTGGAATATACCATTTCTCATGTCTATTTATGCAATTCAATCTGGTCAGTAGGATGTATGTCCTTTTCCAGTACTTCAAAATCTGTCTTCTGGTAGTTAGCTGTTGATCTGGGCTCCTGAGTGGTGGGCTTCAGGAAACTCATTTACATTTTTCCTTCTTTCACATAAAAGGTTGACATAAGCCTTGTTTGGTTGGTGGGATCCATTTTCAGGTACTGTGCATAGCTTTGGGCTTTCAAACTTTCATTCCTGGTCTTTATTTCCTTGTATTTTTCTCTGATATCCTGGTCTTTATCAGCAGGAATCCTTAATGAGGACACTTCCACACTTGGTTGTTTTTCTAACACCCGAGCATGTGATGTGGAGGGTTCTTATGTTCCTCTAGAGGGAGTAACATGCCTGCTCCCTTCTCTTTCTGTGCTTGTGGCTCCAACTATTTCTTCTGTGAATTCTTGCTCGGAGAAAGGATTTAACCTCAGCCTTTTGACATATGTTTGAGAAATGGCTATGCCTGAACGAGTGGCCTCCTCCCTGTCTCTTTTGAGGTTTCTCTCCTCATTGAGAGGAGTCTACATGATAGGGGGAGTACTCATAATGTGCTCTGGCAGTCTTGTTTGAGTTAGTTCTTCTGATAGGTCTAGTTGTTCTGACTCTCATTGAACCTGGGGTCCTTCTTCTGCTTGTTGTTCACTATGTGCCTGTGATTCCCTTTTGGCTTGGGATTCTTTTGGTACTTGTATGAAATAATATTCATCAAGTCTCCTCTCTATATCAATTAATTCATTTTCAACAACAACTTTAGTGCTATCTCTGTCCACTAGAGTATTTTCCACCCATTCCAATTGATTTGCATATTTTTCTATCTTAGGGATTCTGTGGTGGATATAGGGAGAAAACTTGTTCTTCTGTCTTCTATTGCAGATGAAATCAAAGGGGTAATATCTCCATATGAAGCTTTGTTTCAGTTTGAGCCTTTGAAGGATTTCTTCTGCTTCTCTTCCAGCTTCTCGACTATTGCACACAAAGGGGCCTAGTTGATCTTTAATTCTTAGTTGAGCTTTCTTTTTGGCTTTCACAAAATGTACCTCATCTGAGTTGATTATCTGTGTCTAGTACTCCAGAGCAAATAACCTCATTGGGAGGTATGTGGGTAACTTGTATGGTGATAATTCACAGCCATAGATCCTGATTTTTGTGTGATTTTGGTACAAGTACCAACCTCCTACTTTGTGTTGTTTTGAAAGTTGTAAGATTCTCCTGATATCTAAATTGATCCTTGGAGGAGGGCTTCCTAGAAGCATGGTCACTACAAGATGAACAAAAAGGTCTATGAAGTTTGTGTATGAATATGGTGATTCATATTTTTTGATCAAAGGAGTCCAAAAGACTACTGACCTAGGGTTGCCTCTTGTACCAAGCTTTTGAAGAGTAAATGGGAATTTATCAGCTTGATAGTATAAGAAAAGGTGGTACAAAACTAAAGAATACTTAAACACTCTTTCATTATCCATTCTCAAAAATTTCTCATGCATCTTATTAGATATGTGTTTGGCATAATCATACATGATAGAAAAGGGCTGTCCTAGAGTAAAAATGGACATGAAGGCTACTATGATTTCATCTACATACTAACTGGTAGTATGGCCTAAGACACTAGATCTCATTTACACAGTGTCCTGGCCAGGTTTAGAAAATATGGTCCACATGTATGGGGGATGATCCTTTGCAATATGTTTCTCCTCCATAATAAAGGTTTGGAACATTTCAGCAAGTCTAGTAGTGGTAAGCTTGGGAAATTGGTCTAGCAGGTCTCCAACAGAAATAGGGGTTATATTTTGTCCTGGTTGCAATTGAAGCATTTCATTGATGGATTCAGTAGTGATGTTAAAGAGTACATCTTGGTTTGGAGATATCACTGCTCTTGGAATGGGCTTGTAATTGGTATGGAAATAATGAACAATTTCAAGGAAGATATGCACCTCTGGGAACTGGTACTTGGGAAAAGTGGATTCCCAAAGCCCAATTTTCTCATCTTGGTTTAGGTGTTGGTCCCTATATTGCCAGTATAGTTAATAGGATATTCACAGACAATAGTGTCCTTGATTTGGAAATCTTTATCTGCGAGGGGAAGGTGGTCAAGGTCTAGGTGAGGAGTAGTAATTGGTCAGACATCCGACCATTCTTAGTTCTTGTGGATATAAGAATGGGGAAAGGGTTTTCAATCAAATTGGGGCAATTTGGTTCAATTACAGAGTAGTTTGGGGTTGTTGTGGAGTTATTTTACTTAATTACTTAATAATTTCAAGCAATTGAGTAACATGTTTAGGAATGAGACAGGGTTTCTTGGTGTATTTGGATAAATACCTGGAATTTTGGCTCTAATGGGTCAATGGGTGACATGCACAGTTGCAAGAGGTCTATTTGAACTGGATGGTCGACTAGAAGTTCAGTGGCTTCCGTAGGTTGGCAGTTGGATGTGTGTGGTAGTTGAATGTAGTGTGTCACGTGCATGGAGGTTTGGAGCATTCTTTTCCATGATAAAACAAAATAACAAGGTTTTTTGGTTTTATTCACAAAGTCAATGATTCAGCAGGCACATGGGAAATGTACTTTTGGCTTTTAGCAGGGGATGTGACTTTTTATCATTTAGCAGGAGGTGGTAAGAGGGTTTGATCACACCGCTTTTGGGGCTGGAGTAGTTTCAGGGGGAGGCAAAAGAAAACTTCCGATATCAGGTGGGTAAAGGTCAGGATTCGGAGGTTGCCTGATATGGTTAATAACCATTGGATTGAATAGGGAGCGATCACATGGTGATCGGGGTGGGGAGTTTGTACGAAGGGTAATGGATGGGCCTTTAAGCGTGGTGAGTTTTATTTAAATAATGGATTAAGGCAAGGTTATGGCGTTAGAGGTGTTTTCATTGGTAGAGGGTTAGATTTTAATTAATCACTGATCAATTAATTAACTCATTGGTCAGGTTGGGTTATTATAAAGTTTATGTTTCAAACTTTCGGGGGCGGGGTAGTAATAAAAAGGGTTTAATATAACTTATACGGGGAAGGGTTATTTCTTTTCCGGGAATTATTATATACATGGGTGTTACAAATTAATATGAAAATGGCGGAGAATGGATTTAGCGCTAAGTGTAATGAATATAATTAATTTTCTTATCATAAACACATTATAACTTAGGCTAAAAAGTATTTTTTGGGTATTTTGGGGAAAGGGGTTTCTTTTACGGGGGTGATTACTTTTCCTGGGATAGCAAGGTTTTATCCTTAGAAAAGGGGTTTATTAGGGGAGAATGACTTTTCCTTAGGGAAATGATGATTTTTCTTAGGATAAGGGATTTATTTGGGACTATGAGTGAATTGAAGGGGGTGAATGTTCATGAGGGGACTTTTAGTACTTAAGACCTATAAGTCATTGGGTCGAGGGTTCGGTCCCTCTAGAAGTCAGAGAAATGCTTTGAGCCCCTTTGACTTAAGATTTTGGGTACTTAAGACTTTTTATTGGAATTTAGTTAAGTGAAAGGTGACATAATGAGTGAGGGAAGTTAATCAATTTGACTTTGTGGACTTGATGCATGCCCAATTTTCATCCATACTTAGAATTTTCATGATGAAGGTGATCAATATTCTTTTATCTAACAATCATCACACTTTTGCAACCTTTCTTCTACTTACCCACCTACTCATCTTACCATTTTTACTTCTCTTTATTAGGGTGCACTTAAGCTAGCAAACCCTTATCAAAACATTTTCTTTTCTTTTACAATAGTAATCTAACTAAGTCTCACCTTATTACATCCAAGGGCTCTAATTAAACAATTGAGCTCCTTTTTATTTACTCTACCTAATCTAATTATATACCAAGATTAAACAGTTTGGTCGGATTTTATTCTCTATCTATAAGCATGAAATTGAAAACATGAAGTAGTCAAGTTTAAACATTTTGAACATCATGGATTGTGGGAAAGGTAACAAGCTGCACGCAATCATTTATTCTATATAAAAGTAACTAGGAGTGGCATTTTGACTTGCTCACTTTCATGGTCTTTTCTTTTCTTGGGTTCATATTTTTTTTTTTATCTTTTTTGACCTTTTTATTATTTTTGTCCTTTGATTTTTCTTTTAGGACATACCCTCTTTACATTTTTTAATTTTTTGAATATGGAAAACATTTGAAAAAAAGCAAAGGTATGTACATATTACAGGTTTAATCTCAGCCATTCAAAAATTATGACTCCTATTGGTATAAGAACCTCACATATCCAAAGTCAAAGTAGAAAATAATCTCTATTTTATCCAAAGTAGATTTGGATTAGTAGATGGATACATAACGCATTTTAGTTGGCAATGCACAGGTTCGTGGCAAGCTACCAAGCCACATGCTGCCATGTGTTGGAAATAGGCCTGGGCTAGAGCCATTACCTTAGTCATGGATTTTCTCAAAAGGCACAGGAGGCATGAATGATGTGATTTATGCCAATCTACCATCGACTTCAACTCATCCTTCCAGTGCAACTCATCAACTACAACTCATCCTTCCAGTGCAACTCATCGACCATCCACATTGACTGATTTATTTTTGCGGACATTTGCAAACATTGGTATAATGTGTGTAGTTCTTCACCCACAAAAGGAAGGAAGGAGATGATATTGACCTACCAAAAAAGAAAACCAATGGTATAGTTTTAGTTTCAGTTCTTATGCAAGTTGTTTCACCATAAATTTTTGCTCTTATGTTTCGACATATATTTCAGTTCCTATGCATTTTCTCTCTCACCTATTTACTGTTTAGTTTTTTCTGTCTCACCTATTCACTGTTTAGTCTATAACAAAAAATATATATAATGCACTGTATAATACTCTACGACCCAATTTTAGTTCCTATGCATTTTCTCTCTCACCTATTACTGCTTAGTTTGTAAGAAAAAAAATATTAAATAATATAAAATGCACTCTATAATACTCTATCACTGAGTTTTAGTTCCTATGCATTTTCTCTCTCAACCATTACTGTTTAGTTTGTAACCAAAAAATATAAAATGCAATATAATAAAAAAAACTAGAAAAATTATTTTCTACAGTCAATTTCTATATTATGATGAATAAAATCTCATCATAAATGAATAAAGGAAGGATTTCTTCTGCATGAAACTTGCAATAAAGGAAAAAAAGAACAAATTAAAACTCAATTCAAACCTATATTTAATTAAATGTAATTTAATTATATGAACTTACTAGAACATGGAGTTTTATTTACTGCAAGAAATTCAAGAAATCCCACCCACAAACATTTGAAAGTGCAACTGACAATAGGAAAAAGGATGAGAACAATAAATATAAACAAATCTAGACATGATCTATGCAGACCCCAGAATTACCAAAAAATTAAAGGTACTGTTCATATGCATAAAGGATAACAACCTCACTTACACTGAAGCAGCTTTAGAAAATCATTTCCCAGTCATTACTGAATGGTATGTAGATCCCCTCCACTACAAAATCCCATGCGTTTTCCAAGATGTCATTGTCGAATGATATGTAGATCCCCTCCATTGCAAAACTCCATGACTAGAGAGGAGAACTTATTTGTCTTGAAATGAGAATACAATGTCGGTAAGAATGGATAAGCTAAACAAAAAAAAATCTCTCTCTAGGTCTGTGTGCTCTGAGAGACTTATTCTTATTTTCCAGCAACCATTTATCCATTGCTTTCATTAAAAAAAATAGTTGATTCAACTTTGCTAAGCAAACACTCCCAATATCCCCACTTCCCAAGGGCTTCAGAAGCCTAAAATGACTCCAAACCAAAAAGCCATCTCTGACTCTTATGCCCTGAATGGTGTCCCAAATCCGATGATTACCTTTGTGTGGTTTGTTTAGAGCACTACTCAAACTACTACATTTACTTTCATTGCTACCACTAACACTACATCTGTAGCTGCCCACTCTCAGGTACTCCTCCTACTTTCAACACACTCAAACCTCTCGTTTTTACATTTTCAACAGTTTTTCATTCACTAATCTTTGCATCTGCACTCATGCCATCACTTACATTCCCACTAAAGCTAATCTTGACACTACTAGAACCAAAACGCATGAAACAATGCTCTTCTCTCCAAATGACTCTGTCGACACCATGCTCTAATTGCAATCTTTAATTTACAAAATCAATTCTTTATCATGTTACTAATGTTGCTGCATTCTTTGGGCTAAACGCATCAGAAATGGACGACTTAGAGAGAAGATCTAGATGATACATTCTTTGGGCTGAACGCAACAAAAATGGATGAATCTGATATGAAAATGAGGCACTTAGGCTTCTTCTCTAACTTACAAGAACCTCTCCCACTTCCAAATCTTAAATATTCCCAAGTCACAAATGATTAAACAATGCGAAATTAAATATGTCCTTGAAAATAAGGTGTATGCTTATGTCTATTTTAGAACTGTTTATGTGCTTTTAATATTCGGTTATTATGCTGATACAAGATACATATAACAGTAAACAATGCAACAATAAAACAAAACACACTAAACAACAATTTAATTAGGAGTTCACCCAAAAATCTTGGGCTACGTCTCCGTGAGCTCTAGTCAACGGAACTAGGCTCTCTGGGATTATGGCAGTGTCCTTTTTACAAGTTCTTGGTTCAAATCCACTGTTTTACATAGAAACAATGGGTTTAGACACCATGTTATCCCTAGCTCTTGAAGCTCTCAGCTTTCTGGCTCTCGGCTCTCGCTCTCGGCTCTAGCTCTAGCTCTTGGCTCTGGCTCTGGCTCTAGCTCTTGGCTCTGGCTCTTGGCTCTAGCTTTTGGCTCTGGCTCTGGCTCTAGCTCTTCAGCTATGGCTTCTTTGGCTCTCTGCAACTCTCTGGCTTTTAACTTGACCCCCAAGTGACTCCCTCAGCTTCTTTATGCAGTACTTTTCGCTCTCTCTCTCCTCTCTGCCTTCAACATGCCACTGCCTCTCAATTGATCTCTCTGGGCTCCTTTGAGGCATTTTCCAGGCTTTTCGACTTCCCCAGCCATTTCCCTGCGTTCAATCATTCCCTTGCAGCTCTATGGCTTCTTTGTGCTATCTGTTCGACTGGACATTTGGATCTGTGGCTTTCAAATGCCTCATCATCTGCCAAAAATGCTCGCTTGTAGTGTGGAATGATGATTAGGAGCTGTTACAAGGGATCGGGGCCATTTCATAGGAAAACCACAAAAACTAGAGAAAATTTCAAAACATAGAGATTTATGGAAAATACACTGTCGGACATGAAATCCAGACGTGAAATTCCCTTCAGTCGCCCCTAAAATCCCTCTCGATTTTGCCATTAGGCATTATATCGCATCACATTAGTGTATTGGTCGAAATCCCAAATACACGGGAAAATGATGAAAAACCCATTAAAATCCTTTTTATTAGACTTCAAATATTATCACATCCACCCTATAAACACATTGGGTTTGCCTTGGGTTGCTTTCATCGCTTCATCGTCGATCTACGAGATCTACGATCCAATGGTCCTCATTCAATTTCAGGCGGCTTAAGGATATGGAAGTTACCCACCCAAAAAGGATGTTTCCGTGTTCCTCTGCCAAGCCATGTGTCTTTCATTGTGTGGGATCAGGCGGAGCCAGCCAAAAACCATTTACCGCTTGAGGCCTGCCCAAAATCTGCCTTTACGGAACTCAAATAACATTAGTCACACCTTTATTTCCCCTTCAGGTCCATTTTTATCGCTTTTGGTCATTTTCCTTTGTATTTTGTTTATATAGAGGAAATGCGTAAATACACAGGAAAATCCTTTTTCTGGAATTCAAATTTTATAAACTACGCTTATAAAATCCGTCGGGTCCAGCAATCGCTGATCCAATTTAATCTTAGCCGTCCATTCCTCTCATGATCTAATGACGAAGATTTCCCATCATGATCACTATCGCATATCATGTCGCATACAACCCAGGGGTTCTATACATCACCGATGTCGATTCATCGATCTGATCATCGGTGATCGGTGTATCGCATGATCGATGATCGACGCATTTCATGATCACAATCACCAGGTCTAGGGTCCCGATATCACACATATGTCTACTATCAGATTGGTGGATTAGAGTTTCTTCCACCTCTGCTTAAGTCCAACCCTTTTCCTTTTTCCGATGTGATTTCCTTTTATAATGGTTTTTGCCAATTTTAGGGGTTTTTGCCTCTTTTTCTAAGGAACAAAGGGCATCTTCGTTGAGTGATAACTTATGCATCCTAAGTCCATTATTTCCCATTCAAGTTGCAGTAGATTCAGAATGAAAAGATATCTACAATGGGGCTATGTATAGGAACTTACTTGGAATTTCATTTTTCCTTTGTGAGGAACACTTAGACTTAGGAGTCTATCCAAAATCCATTTTGGATCACACCTTCCCACTAAAAGAAAGTTTGGTCTCGAAAAGGATGATATATTGATTTGAACAATACATGAGAGTAACAACACCCTTTTCTTTCAGCCTCCACACACTTGCCTTGCATAGCGCCCATGAACCAAAGTCTCTGACCACTTCCCTTCTTGGATGGGCTAGTCTTCTTGGGAATAACTATCTTCCTCCTTGCCTTCCTACAGAACTTCTGCTGAGATGGTCATAGAAGGTAGTTTGAACTCTTCTACCTTGATCATTCATCCAAGGTGGCTCAAACAAATGTGAAGTACATCTACTTCACAAAACTTTCATTTCTACCTATTTGAAAATCTGTCAACAACAACTGTTAACAACAACAAAAATACAGACAACAATTGGATGGCCTAAACTCTTGCTTCAACAAAAGATACATATTTCACATCTTGTGAACACCTCCATGTCTTACATCTGCATACATATTATGGACTAGATAACAAGCCCACAAAACATTCCTTTAAACAAATGACCTTTCAAGTCAAGCATGTAGAAAAAAACCATTAGGACTCTTTTTCAAAAGATGAAACACTTCATCATTATCTCCATTTGGAGACCAAGTTAACTTCTCCCAAGTCAACATGGCATCACACGCATGTCAAATCAATCAACCCTGCAAGTTAATTACACATTCATGTTAAAAAACAAAGAAAGCATGAACAACCCTGTGTTCATGCATCTCCTACTCATGCATGCATTTCATACTTCAACTTTGACTTAAGCAAACTATACTTTAGAAGCTGAACTGAAATATAATGTAGATGCATCAATAGACATGCAATCTTAATAGGATAAGAACTCTAATCATTTCTTACCAATCCTTTTCAAAGGTACTACCTTTGTCTACACACTAGCATCATCATGTGAATAATCCTGAGACACATCATTCATGGAATCTTCATTTCCATTTTTAGCATCTTCTCTTTCCACTTTCTTCAGCTTTTGTGGAAGCATTGCTGGATTTAGAGTCCAACATTTTGCAGCAAGATGTCCTTGCTTATGGCAGTAAGTGCATTGCATGTGCATTCTCTTGACAACATGATTTGCCTTGTCCAACAGAACTTTGGCTTCTTGCTTCTTTTCCTTCAAAAGTTTCCTGTATGTGGCCATTCTCTTCCAACATCTAGAAATATTATGGTTATCCAACCCACAAAAGGAACATTACATATCGGAAAATTTATCATGCTTTGCACAATCAAAAGGAAAATGTTTAGAACCAGATTTATAACTTTCTCTTTCACCTTTATTGCCTTCATGAGGAGGTGAATCAAATGAAGAAATGGCTCCCTTTGGAACACCATCAATCTCTTCAAGGATATTAGAGTCTCCCCAACTCTTTGGTTCAAGTGTGTTCTTCTAAACACCTGCATCCTGCAAATGATGTTTCAAGCTATTTCATTCCTCTTGAATACAACCTTCACACTCTTGAAGACCTACAATGCAACTCCTTCTTGGAGCTGTTTTAATGGTCTTCATGGCATCTTTGGAACTTTCTCCATAAGATTGTCCATAGCCAAGACCCAAATACTTAGGCCTTTCCTCAATAATTATTGGCTCAACAATACCTTGTGCATGTCTACCCAAGCCTTTACCTTCATAGCCCATCTTGGACATTAGCTTGGAACCTATGCCTTTGGTATGTTTTTCAAGAGAACTTATATAAGCATTATTAGAGGAGTCTGAAGACAAGCTGGAATGGTTTACCTCTTCTTCAAGCTAATACTTGACCAAGGCTTCTTAGGCAACAAAGAGTTGCGTCTCCAACTCATGCATCCTTCTCTGGTTCATATTTGCAATATGAAGTTGCCTCTCCATTTCCTGCAATTTGTCAGTAAGCAATTGCTTCTCTTCCTTCATGGAATTCAATTGCTCTCTAACTATGTTTCTCTTTCTTCCATCCTCATAGATTTCTCTCACCTTGTCCATCATGATGAACAAGTCTTGCTTCAAGTCTCCATCATAGAGTCTTGTGAGGAAGGAGGCATTTGAGGATTAACTTGCAGAAGTTGTCATTATACCAATGAACAAAAGAACTTCAAACAAGATTAATAAAGAGCTTATTTAAGCAACGTTTTGCAACAAACCCCTTGTGCTTCAAGGATTTCTTTGAGGTCCTTTGGGATAGAATAATATCTTCAGCCCTTATTCCTTATTGTCCTTCCTGGACTGAGCTATCAATACCTTTCCCTTCACCTCTGCAGCTCAAACAATAATCAATTTTCAAACAAGCATACATCAATCAGAAAATCAATCCTTGACTGCCCAAACACCTTTCAGACAAGCAATCTTTGCTTTGTCATCAAGCATTCTGATATAACCTTCTTTGAAGGTGAGGTCAATCAATCTCAGGCTCTGATGCCACCTGATCTGAAAATGGGGTAGTTAGGCTTCTTATCTAACTTACAAGAACCTCTCCCACTTCCAAAGCTTAAATATTCCCAAGTCACAAATGATTAACCAATGCAGAATTAAATATGTGCTTGGAAATAAGGTGTATGCTTATGTCTATTTTATAAATGTTTATGTGCTTTTAATATTCTGTTGTTATGTTGATACAACATATGTATAATAGTAAACAATGCAGCAATAAAACAAAACACACTGGAACATCAATTTAATTAGGATTTCACCCAAAACTCTTGGGCTATGTCTCTATGAGCTCTAGCCGACTCAACTAGGCTCTCTGGGATTATGGAAAAGTCTTTTTTACAAGTTCTTTGCTTAACTCCACTGTTTTACACAGAAACACTGGGTTTAGACACCATTTTATCCCTGGCTCTTGAAGCTATCGGCTTTCTGGCTCTCAACCATGGCTCTGGCTCTCGGCTTTGGCTCTGGCTCTTGGCTCTAGTTCTTGGCTCTAGCTCTAGCTCTCCGGCTATGGCTTCTTTGGCTCTCTGTAGCTCTCTAGCTTTTCACTTGACCTCCAAGTGACTCCCTCGGCTACTCTACACAGTAGCTTTTGCTCTCTCTCTGCTCTCTTCCTTCAACTTGCCACTACCTCTCAATTGAGCTCTCTGGGATCCTTTGAGGAATTTTCCTGATTTTTCGGCTTCCCATCCATTTCCCTATGTTCAATCATTCCCCTATGGCTCTGTGGCTTCTCTGCGCTGTCTGTTCGACTGGACATCTGGCTCTACGGCACTGTGGCTTTCAAACGCCTCGTCGTTTGCTAAAAACACCTGCATGTAGTGTGCAATGATGATTAGGCGCTGTTACAAGTGATCGGGGTCGTTTCATAAGCAAAAACCCAAAACTCGAGAAAATTTCATTACACAATGATTTCTGGAAAATACACTGTCAGATGTGAAATTCCCTTCAATCGCCCCTAAAATCCCTCTCGAGTCTGCCATTAGGTGTTGTATCGCATCACATTAGTGTATTGGTCAAAATCCCAAATACACGAGAAAACGATGAAAAATCCATTAAAATCCTTTTTATCAGACTTTAAATATTATCGCATCCACCCAATAAACAAATCGGGTCCGCCTTGGGCAACTTTCACAGCTCCACCATCGATCTACGAGATCTCCAATCCAATGGTCCTCATTCAATTTCGAGCGGCTTAAGGATACGGAGGTTACCCACCTGAAAAGGCGGTTTCCTTGTTCCTCCACCAAGCCACGCATCGTTCATTGTGTGGGATTGGGCGGAGCCAGCCCAAAACCATTTACTACTTGAGGCCCGTCCCAAATCAGCCTTTACAGAACTCAAATAACATTAATCGCACCTTTATTTCCCCTTCAGGTCCAGTTTTATCACTTTTGGGAATTTTCCTTTGTATTCTGGTTATATAGCAGAAATGTGTAAATACACAGGAAAATCCGTTTTTCCAGATTTCAAATTTTATAAATTGTGCTTATGAAATCCATTAGGTCCTAGTCGTCCATTCCTCTCGCAATTCGACGGCTGAGATTGCCCATCGCGATCGCTATCACATATCACTACGCATACGGCCCAGGGGTTTTGTACATTGCTGATGTCAATTCGCCAATCCGATCATCATGATCGGCATATCGCATGATCGGTGATCGGTGCATCGCGTGATTGCAATCTTCAGGTCCAGGGTCCCGATATCACACATATGTCTACCTCTGATCCGATACATCAGCTTGGCGGATTAGAGTATCTTCCGACTCTGCTTAAGTCCAGCCCTTTGCCTTTTTCCGATGTGATTTCCCTTTATAAGGGATTTTTTCCAATTTTAGGGGATTTTGCCTCTTTTTCTAAGGAATAAAGGGCATCTTCTTTGAGCGATAACTTTTGCATCCTAAGTCCATTTTTTCCCATTCAAGTTGTAGTAGATTCAAAATGAAAATATCTCTACAATGGGGCTATGTTGAGGAAATTCCTTGGAGTTTCATTTTTCCTCTGTGACGAACACTTAGAATTAGGAGTCTATCCAAAATCCATTTTGGATCAGACTCAGAAAGAAGCTCTAGCCTCAAGCCATGAAGATAGAATCTGATAATGGCTACCTAGGTTTAGCATGGGATTCTAGAATGGCAAGTGGGCTGCATGCCAACTTTTTGTGTCCATCTCATAAATTTGTTTATATTTAATTTAATTTATTATATATATCTTTATTTATTATTATTTTTTATTCCAATGGGACATGTAGCGGATGTAAATTACTATGTGCATGGATGACGTGTGCTTAATCAATGAGCTAATCGAAATCATAATCATTTTGTTTCTCGTGTATTATGGAGATAAAGAAAGCAAAGCTAGCTGATGAAATCATTTTGTTTCTGGTGTATTATGATGTTGAAGAAAGCAAAGCTCACAAATGATGGAACAGTGAGGAGGGGGAGTATTATGATGCTAAAGAAAGTAGAGCTAGCAAATGATGGAATAGCGGGGAGGGGGAGCATAAAGTATATGCATAGGAATGGTACTCGCTCAAGCTGTCATTGTGTTGTCTAGCACTTCCTTAATTATAATGAATGGTTGTTTATTCTGTGTTGAGTGTTTGATTGTGTTTTTGTTCTTTTTAAGGTTACAACTCCAATGCATTCATGGTCAACGGTTTATGTGGAATGAATCATTCATGGTGAATGCATTTGGTAATTTTCCGACCATGAGTGGATATTAAATTATTAAAATATCATTTTCTTCAAGTTTGAAAATGACCAATATAGATCTTATCAAATGCTCTGAATCTTCAATGTCTATATGATTATTTTCTTGCTTTATAAATACTTTTTCATGATTTTAGTTGATTTTCTGGAAATTAAAAATATTTGTGCTAGTGTTTACGTTCACCTAGTGCGAGATTGGACTTGTTAAAGCAGTTAACATATAGCCAACTACTTAGCAAGCTCGCTCCCATGGACAGTTGTGTAAATAGTTTTAATCCATAACTAGTCAGTCTCAAATATTGTCTCATCATGTTTAGTATAACAAGTTGTTTACTTGTACACAATTATTCTCTGCCCTTTATATATCATTATCATAAGCCCTGGCACTCCTTGCTCACACACGTTTTGCTATATCATGGTGTAGAAATGTTGCACACTAGCTAATGAAATCATTTTGTTTCTTTTCTATATCATGATGTACAAAAGTTGCACGCTAGCTAATGAAATCATTTTGTTTCTCATGTATTATGATGTTGAATAAAGTAGAGCTCCCAAATGACGGAACAATGGGGAGGGGGAGCATAAGGTATCCACATATGAATGGCGTTGTTGGGCACCAACACTTAAATGGCAAAGAAGAGAATTAACCCTGTTTTGACGAGATGTTAGGTGCCACAACAATGTACTTTCATGCCATCAAGATTGGTTAAAAGATGACTCTGCCTCTCTTTGTTTTTCTGTTTTGCTTCTGTCACTGCCATTGGATACACTTTCAATCCAAGAACATAAGTTGAAAATAAGTTGAATGATGTGTGTGCATTAAATGAAAAATGCAGTCTCTTTCTCTGTTTAGTTGGAATCCACGTGGTAGCTTTGAGTATAGTGTGTTTGAGAAAACATTTGTACGTGAAAATATGGGGTTTCACTCCATCTACCAGACTTAATGGAAATTATTTGTTCTTGAAGGTGAATGCCACATATGAAATGGAAATGTTAAGGGCATTGCACTCCTTTATTCAGTGATAGGTTGAGATGGTTGGCCACACCTTCCATATTTTTCCCATTTGTTAAATTATTTTTCAATTAGGGATATTGTACACTATAATTTTGTGTTGTGTGCAGTTTTGAGATATTTATGTTCATATATAAAGTGCAACAAATGTATTCCAATATGATATAGTATTCTAATCTATAAAATAGTATTCCAGATTAGAGTTTAGTCTCTGCGATGCATTTCTCCCTTATTTTATTCATATCGTTATTATTTACACCATGTTGTAATTACCAGAATGTTTGTGTTCCATTATGAAATAGTATTCTAATCTATGAAATAGTATTCTAGATTAGAGTTTAGTCTCTGCGATGCATTTCTCCCTTATTTTATTCACATCATTATTATTTACAACATGTTGTAATTACGGGAATGTTTTTGGTTCAATTCAATTTACAGTCATTCTCACTTTTTTTTGTGGGAGCCAATGTTGGACGTGAGTGTTGTGTTTGTGACATAAAATTTATGTACTTAAATAAAAGTGTCGTGTATTTCTTTTTTCCGTTTTGATAATTAAATGTTCACTCTCCGTAGGTTCTGCTTGTAGATGTTTCCAGCATTATCAAAAAAACATAGTGTTGGGACTTCTATGACCCTTGCTCCATGACTAATTTCATTAAAAAAAACAAATAAACATTATAGGCCAGGATTACCAGCTACATGCTGCACTTGTTTATGATATGATGGACATAAGAAATTTGAAATAAAACATAGTCTGAAAGTACGAACACAAATATTTAGTATGTTATAAGGCATTAAATGAATGATGGTTGCATATTTCCACGGTTTGATTTTGTCTACAACCTTCGCTCCTTTAATGCCTGATACCGCTCATTTAATACCCGATTGCAAGATACTTATTTTTCCATTCACAGGTGGGTGGAAAAATGACATGAAATTGGAGTGGAATATTTCAAAATCAACAAGCCAATCGACCTTTTCTAGTTCGTTATTATAGATAAAGTCATCGACCTTTTCTAGTTCGTTATTATAGATAAAGTCATGTCTGTAATTCCATGTTATTTTGGGACGTAAGTCCAGGAGTCATGGGGTTCGAACTATTGTCGTTGCTTCCTATCGCCTTTCTTGGTTCGTTATTATAGAAAAAGTCATGTCTGCAATTTCGTCTTATTTGGAGGCGTAAGTTCAGGACTCATGGTATACGAACTGTCGTAGTCGTTTCCAAGTAGGTTTTTTAGGCCTAGCCAAACTTGGATGTGTGGGACAGATTCAGGTCACATGTGGTTTTTTTATCACCCCTTTTCATAAAATCTAAATTAATAATCCTATGGAAACTCAATTCCACATAAATTGATTAATTTAAACTTCAATTAACTTTTAATTAATTAATTTGATATAATTTAAATTCTACAGAGTCCTCTATGGGTTGGTGTAGAATGTGAATAGCCATGAGAGTCCAAGAGGCCTTGGGATGTGGAACCTAATGGTTACAAGAATGTACTATAAATGTATATCATTGTCAATAATAAATGTAATCTCATGTTTATCTTTTCTATTTTTTCTCTGCCATGTGTGTGTTTAACATGGTATCAGAGTAGGCGATTGCTGATCTTGCTCCATTTTGAGCCATTTCATGGGAACACTGACATATCATTTAGGATGCCTTGAGCGCTTGTCAGCCATGTGCTCTGTATATTCTCCCATGCAAAAACGCTTTTGCCATTATTCTTTGTGGTATTGGTTCACCGAATCACTGCTCCTCTCTACCATGCAATAATATTCCTGATAGTTTTATTACATGCTTTTTCGGCTTTGCTCCGGTGGTGCGATTTCCCATACCACCATTGGCTCGAGGTTATTTAATACCACTCAGCGCCTCGACTATCATGCTTTGCAGCTCCAGTCTAATGTAATACTGGATACCACTCATACTGCGTTGTCGTTATCTCCTTCGGTGATCATACGTAACGGTGGTCATACTTGTTAAAATATATAATTTCACTGCCCGCGCACGGGTCAGTGGTCAACTCAGAAAACCACCCAGTTCAAACCTAAACCGCTGGTCTCATATCGCACCACCCATCAGACTGAAGTGGTTTCCGTGCATCGAGCTCCGATGCAATTGGGAGCTGACAGCTGTTCAAGCGCTGATGCTGGCCTGACATCAGCACTGACAATCCATCGGAAGGTAACTTTCACCCAGCTAACCCCTTCCGATATTGTCCTCACCCGTCGATTTACCTCAAGCATTTACGTCCGTTGATTTACCAAGTTACACGTTGGGTTAAAGAGCTGTCAGATTAGTCCTCCGATGAGCAATCTCCGCCGTGGGATCAAAGGCAGGTTTGTCCGCCGTCTGATCAAGGAAAGTACTTACGGGCCTGTAAAATTTAAATATAGTGTGAACCATACGTATCGCCCATCCCTTTGTTAAATATCTGACATTTACTTTGGTAGGGTCTTTAATAATTTTCAAGGCGAATTTAATAGATGGTATGGGTAAGTTTTTTTTTAATATTTTTTTTTAAAAAAACGTTGACCTTTCGTAATGTAAAGAAAACAAAAACGCGGGCATAGAAAATGAATATGAAAAGAATGTAGTTGTAATATGTTATGTACGTGTAGTTTTTAGAGCAGGGGGCAGCAAGTAAAACTGAGGGTCTGCAGAACCCGTGAAGAGCCAGAGTTAATTTTGTATAGCAGAGGGAATGCACAGAAGTGCACAAGCATCTTGGGTCTGTAATGTAAAAGTGATTTTCATCCAGCAGAGTAAATTTTGTTTTGTAATGTAAGATTGCATAGCAGTGCAGGAGGAGGAGAAGTAAATGAAAACCAGTAGCTTGTTTTGTTCCAAATCCATGAGTTGTTTCACACAGGTGAAAAAGTAAATCAGTAACTCCCTGTAATTTTGTTTTCACACAGCAGTGAATGTAAATGAAATATTTACACACAGTGGTGTAAATTTCATAGGAGGCAGAGTAAATGTTTTGGTGAATCCCTCTGAGTGAAAGAGGATGAATATGTAAATGTTTTGTTTAATGAATGAAATTTTATGGTGGTGAAATACTCTGTCCTGTGTATTTATTTTTAAAAGACTTCTATGTGTAAAAGATCCTGGTGTAAAGGAAACAGAGCATAGCCTCTGTGTTTTATATCTTGATGGTTTTGGTATTTATCCATCTCAAACACAGAAACAAAAAAAATACCTAACAGTGGTATCAGAGCAGGTTTAGGCTCTTTGTAGGTGACAAAGAAGCTGAAGAGAGAAGTCTTTTGGTTGCAGCAGTCAGTTGTTTTAAGACATACAGTCAAGGATTTAGAAGCATAGCTGAAGATGC
>APFE031323765.1:149646-167683 GCA_000404065.3 Pinus taeda | reverse complement strand
AAAAATAATTATTATTATATTTAGCATAGATAGTGTCACCACTATTTCAATCATTCCAAATAGCTAGTGTGATATGTTTGAATTATGGAAAAATGAAATCTCGTGGAACATGAAATCCACTTCAGTGTCTATGTGATGTCGATTGGCTTTTCCTAAGTACTTGTGCTAGGTTGTATGGCTAGCATGCAATAAAGCAATATTTGACGGTGAATGCCCAAACTCCTCTATAACGGCTATCAAGGCACTTGACCTACTCTTTAAATATATCACAGCTTAAGGTTATTATCCATTTAAATTGGCAGACTTGTCACCAAGCGAGCAAGATTGGCTAAAACTAGGTTAAGCCTCACATCATGTTGGTAGCTTCAACCATAAACCAGTTGATAAAAAGTCATTTTGTATAAGAATGGATAATTAAGAAGTCCTAAATTGGAGGATAAGTAAGGGGAAATACTTTATGTTTTTTATGTAGCATCGAAAGGTAACCCAGAGGAGGTAGTAGTGGGAGAGGTTATTTATTGCCCTAATGAAGAAATCTGGAATAAATATGCTTGGGCTTGGGGAGTGCTACAATTAACCGAGTAGATATTTTGGCTTTGTGGTACTGGGGTTAGAGCTAGCTATTTCAAGGAAAATTCAATAATTGATGGTGTTTGGGGACTCCATGGTAGTCATCCAACAATAGGTTAAACTCATAGAGAATTCTAGCCTTGATCAACCTTCAATTATGTAGAGGATAAAAATGCAAATTTTAAAATTTGAGAAATTTAAGTTTTATCATCTCAAAAGGCATTTGAGTTCCAAGGCGAATGCCTTAACTAATAAAGAAGTCTCCATGGAACAAGGGATTTTGGCCTAGGATAATGGTAATGGTATTTTTAAACCTCTGCCATGAGATACAAAATCATACGTCAAGTATATGGTGCAATGATTGGATCAAGCATAAATAATGGAAGGATGAGTTATTAGGAGGCCCTACGATTCATGACATACCTTTCCCTCATCTTGCGATCCTCTAGAATCATCCATATAAAATTTGTGACTCTTATTTAACGTCGAGACTTGGGCCTTTCAAACACTTGGACACGAATATGGATGATTATGAGGCTTGGGACAACTGGAGACAATGAATTAACCTTGGTAAATTTAAGAGGGAGTCGTGCCATGTGATGGGCTCTAGTATTGCAACAAAAATGTTGCAACTCCTAGGGCTACCAACTTTAATTTATGAAGCTGAGGTTTGTACAAAATTAAGAGATGACAGTATTGTGTGCATAGTAAGCTAAGCTCTACTCAATCTTCTCTAAGACAGTGAACCAAACCAAGGTGTATAGAGACCATTCTACCAAATAAATCTAGATCTTGTAGGAATGAAATAATGTTGCATAAAAGGAACTTCTAATCTACTTGCAGGAATGGAAACGCTGCATATAAGTAAATGTTAATCTACTTGCAGGAATGGAAATGTGAATTAAAGGAAATTCTGGTCTATTTGCAAGAAATGAAAATTCTTGAAATGGAAACCCTAGTCGAGGAAATATAAAACAGAGAAAGGAAACCTAATATAACTTTCATAAAATAAAGAGCATGAAATTAACTCTCAATAAGTACATTTAAAAGAGATCGTATCCTAGTAACAAAGTTCGTTAAGTGCTTCAAAAAGTAATCATGTAAACCATCATTGTACCATTCAATTCATGAACTTGTTTACTAACCCTAATTGGAGAAATTAATTGCAATGGTGAAGAGACAAGTCCTAAGTAGTCTCTAGTATTCCTCCTTCCTCAAACTTGGTTTCAAATCCTAGGGGCATCATGAAGGCCTAGGAGGAAAAAATATAGCTTAAAGAACAGTTATGGTCAAGTTTGGAGAGCTTTTACACATTGTTATAGGATGCAACAATATTGCTACAGGATGTTAGAAGATTTCCCTATTTTACTACAGGAATTAATCTGAGAGGATTATGAGGACTTAAAAGGTGAGGAAGGGTAGTGGAAGGTGGAATAATAATGTATGTGGTCGTTTCCAAGAATAGTACTCCTCAGGAGCCCATCCTGCATAAGAAGAAATACACATGATGTCCTTTAACAAATCTAAAATGACTTCTCAGTGAACAATGCAGTTGAGGAAGTTGTTGAGGTAGGAAGGAGGGTGTTAATAGTAATATGAAAATCAGAAATGACAGTGTTATGCCCTAAAACCTGACACTATGACCTGCACACCATAAGTATTATCCAAGCTTGGAAAACATCTAAAGCATGCTAACAATGTCAATTGCAGACATTTAAACTAGAAACAAACATTAGGGGAAATTTCATCCAAAAAGTGCCCATGAAATTTTCATGTAATTTCCATGTCATAATATGTAAACCAAATAAAATCCTTTAAATTTAAAAATAGGTACATGTAAATATTTTGGGGGGAAAAGAAGGAAAAAAAAATTGTATTTTTGGCTTATATCTTTATGGGTTTACTCAAATTTCAAGTGTAGACACTCATTGGATACAAAATTGAATCCCACATCCAACGATTACCCATTATGCATGCTTTTGAGAAGACCCACATTGATTAAAAAAAAATTGAAGATATATTATGTTGTCACCTGTCACACAATCTTATATTTGTGTCAAATGGTCCTATTTTTCATCCCTGTTGTAGAGAAGAACAGGTGTATTCTTGGCAGACTAAAGGGAAAGCAAAAAAAGAGAGTTGAAAATTGGAGGCCAAAATCAAAGGGAGAATTGAAATTTTGGAGCTGAAATCCAAAAGTAAGTGCTAGAATTTGGAATCCTAAATCTAAGAGGAAGTTCCAAAGTTCAGAGGTTAAGATCTATAAGAGAGCTGAAAAAGGAGAGTCGAAATGTTGGGAGTCGATTGTCAAAACAATGGATATCAAAGATAGACTAAGAATGTCGGGGGCCGATATCATAAGGACTGAAAGAAAGGCATATCGGGACTTCAGGATTTCAAAGGTTGGAACTAAGGGACCTTGGCAGTTTATTCAAATACCGACCTAATATCGGAACCTCAGAGTGATCTAATTTCAGAAGCTTAGATATTTCGAAGCCTCGAAGTTTCGTATCTCCTTAAACAATTACAATTATTTACAAAGAGAAAAGTGTACTCCACTATGAAGTCCCCAAATATGCAACCAATAAAGCAACTTCCAAGCATTTTCGCTTCAGGTGATGACGAACGGACACCAAAATAAAAGAAAGTGAAGTAAAGGACCTTCTAAAGATAGTTGGGGATAATTATGGCCCAAACCTACCAATGAAGGTAATAGAAATAGTTACGTTGACCTCGAGAAAATATCCTTTACTCATGTAAGTACCCTAGATTCACAAGGGCACCCTCCATAAGTACTATGAAAGTGATGCAATGTCTACCTCAATTACCATGGGTATTCCCCCCCAGAGTCACCTATGTGATCCCTAGGAATGGAAACTAAGATCACTAGTTCATATCAGAAACTGGGTAGAACAGTCTTTGGTCGAGATCCAATAGGTAGGAGAGGGGATATCTCTCTTCCCTACTTTCACTCACCGTCGTGCTTAACTCCTAAAAGAGAAGATATTTCTTGGACAACTTACAATAGTGGATTTCACTCTTTTAATCAAATTCTATTTTTAAATTTAGAGTGGCCTCAGAGATTTAACTCTCCACACACCTATTCGCCCTAAATGACCTAGACTAATTGATGTAAATATGACAAATAAAAAAGTTCTAGTTCATTTTAGTTTTAGCGCTTGATTTTAATGGTTGTTCTTAAGTCAAGGAAAAATGGAAGTGCAACTTATGATGTTATTTGACACAAGAAAAACCAATAGAAAACCTGGCTACATGCATATGCAACTCTTTTCCTTTGATGAAATATATTTCTACAAAAGGTTCTACGAACAAACTAAGAAAGCATATATTTATTTTCTTTTTCAAAATATACACTCAAAATCTACAAAAAGACTAAAAATTCTTACATTGCATCTATCCTAATGCAAACTAAAAATGCTTAATGCAACATTCCAAGGATTTCTCTTAAAGAAATCAAATGTGTTTCTCAATGAGGTAAAGAGACCAAAACTTGACAAAAAGTAGGAACAAATTCAATCAAAAACTTTTCCCCAAAATCAAGCATATTCAACCCAATGAAAAGACTTCACGCTTGCTCAAAAATGATAAGAAGACAAAAAAGAAGGCAACAAAAATATGTTTTTATCTTTTTTCTTTTTAAGGGCAAAAAATGTTATTGAGAAAACAAAACTGCTAAAGACTTCAAGATCAAATCGGAGCATAAAGAACCTCAAATTTCACAAGCCATAGGAATCATTAACATGAAAAGACTTAAAGTGAAAAGAGGATGAAAACTCAAACAAAATGATCTGAATAGCAACATACAAACTCCAACAAACAAGAAATATTTCAAGAAGACCAAGAAAAACTTTTCAAGATTGCAAGGACTTTCTCAAAAACCAAGAAAAAACCAAATATGTCAACTTTCCAGAAAGGAAGGCAAAGAAATGTAAACGTTGGGTTATAAGTGATTTGAGACCAATTCCCCACTCCAAAAGCTCAAAACAACCAAGAACCTAACTAAGAAGCCTTGAACTCAAACACAAAACCTAATAATTCACCAAAACGCAAACCCTAGGTTGACTAGATTTTTCCACAAAAGAGAGATAGGAAACTGAAAATCCAGAAGAAGTAAGACTCTCCCAGACAAATAATGACTAAATAGAAGCAAGAAAAATAAGGAAAAACCATTTACTAGATTTAGGACCTGAAAGATTCATTCAAAACCAAACATATGCGACTGTGCAGTGACAGACCAATGTGTATACGTGACTGTACTCAAGAAAACCCGTGTATATGTGTGTTTCTTTGGACAAAAGCGAATGCGTATGTGACTATGTGAACTGAAAACGATGTATAAATAGGCCAACAAAGAAAATAAAAAATTTAGGCCTGATCTAGAAGATCAGAATTTTTTCCCATATTGTAAACAAATCAAAGATACTGAAAACATCAAGAAACCAAACAAGAAGGCCAATATCAAGAGAGAAACAAACCAAAAAAGGAAATACAAAATTGTATTCCCTAGCAAAGTCGCCAAATTTGTTACGGGATAAAACACCCTAGGGTCTGGGTTGAGAACCCCAATAGATTGAAGGGCATAAACCAATAAGAACCATGTAAACAAGCAGTCCTAACGCTTAAGCTACTAAAGTGTGATGAAGAGATAATACCTGTAGGTCCTATGTTTGAGGATGTTCCCATAGGGTCCAAACCCTTTGCTTCCTCCAATGCTTCAAAACCTGCAACTCCTTCCAGAAAAAGAATATATACTAGCAGTAGTTCAAATCATGTTCAAGATATGAATGTTAGATCATATAAGCATATAGATATAAAACATGAGATCCTATATAATTCGATCATAACATGAGTTAAAGCATAAAGATCATCACATCAAGAACAACACTGAGCTTCTTTATTGATGTTTGCAAAGAACGTGGAAGAATACAACCTGATCCGACCACAACTCCAAGAAAAACCTTCCTTTGGATCCGTCCAACCCAAGCCTCAATAATCCTCTTTCAAATGCATACATATAGATGCCATATAAAGGGGATGGACATCTCTATGAGGAAATAAGGGTTTCCTATAGCTAGGAGTGTAGGAGGCCTTCCCAGGAGGTGTATTTATATCACCCCAAAAAATTTGCTTCAGTTGGGATACAATTAGGTCATGGGCTCCTGTAGGTGGGGTTTCGGCGTAACCCGTAAACCCCACCCATAAAATAGGGATTTTATATTTTTTTAACATTTCAAATTATATACGAGGGTTGGGTATTGCTGGACTGCGTGTGTACACACTTTTTGAAGGGCTGAGTTGCGTATGGAATTTAAAATAATGCTTTTTACTAAAAGGACCAAGTCTGAAGGGAAAGGGCTCCCTAAGGCCATGACTCAGAGAACCAAGTATACAAGGGTGATAAATTATGTTATAACACTCTGTTGGGTAGCAAAAGCCCCGCACAACAGTTAGGGGGTGCGAAGCTAGAAATTTTGGGTAAATTTAGGGTAAAGACTCCATTGAAAGTGCGAAGTGCAAATTATAATAGGTTGAGTCAAAGGGTAGTCCGCCGAAAAATAATGTAAAGAAATGTAAATAGAGTCAGCAGCCCAGGGATCGTGGGCCAAGGAAGGGTATAAAGAGAGTGAGGCTCTATGGGTAGAGATAGTTAAGTTTGGATAGAAAATTTGGAATATGAAATGTAATGGGTTTTTGAAGAAGATAGTCTGAAAAGTGTCTATGATTCTGAGTCGAAGGTTGGGGTAGTAGGTAGAGGCTCTGCAGCTGTGTGTACAAAGGCCTGGAAAGTTTGCAGCTATGTGTGTGGACCCCTGCAGCTGAGTGGGCAGGGCAGATTTGAATGTATTGAGGATAAGTGGAAATAAAGATAAGTTTCTTCTGAAATTCTGTGTTCCTCCTGAGCTGTCATGAATCTGACTTTCATAATATCTGTTTAATTTTATCTACTCATTGTGTGAATGAATGTAAATCTGGGTTCATTTTAATGCGCAAATCAGTTGTGTTGGTTGAATGTTTACTTAAAGACCCTGTTAATTTGTAACCACATCCTTCAATAGAATAAGGAAGTTATAATCAATCTGGATCTGTGCAAATACCGAGTAGCGCGGAGCTGTAAACCAGTTCACGAAACCTCCTGACCACACCAAGACATCCCTAGGGTGTGGAAACCTGGTTCCAGCACCCTCCCCTACTACCTCGGGTGAGACTTCTGTCGGCGCTCCGCGGGCTATTGTCAAAAGGGCCGGTAGTTGCGGGATTTGTTTGGCTAAATAACTCTTATGAACCTGGGTTAGGCCTAAATAAGCCAACAAATGGTTCCATTTCCAGGACTAGGATCTGCCCAAGGGGTGTCTAATGTGGGAACACTAGAATCCTATGAAGAAAGAGCTTGAAGATTGGTGGGATCTAAAGCTTCACGAGTTTGCAATCCAGGAAAATGGAAACTCGCAGATATCGGAGGAATAGTGGTTGGATCGCTATATATTCTCAGATATACATGCGATCTTCTTCGTAACATTTCCGATAGAATTGTATGAGTGGATCGTGAAGTTAGTTCATAGTGTGGGGAGGTGCAGATTAGACCAGCCAATAGTGTGGACTCCAGAAATGGTGCGCAGGCTGGAAGCCACCGAAGATAAACTTGCGCATGTAGTAGACTAATGGTTAGATCGGATCATAGGGGGATTTATCACTGAATTCAAAATAGATACAACCATAAGTTACAGCGAAGTAGAAAGGAAATTTCTCTAAGGACTGTGGGGTACGTACATCAAATCACTGAATACTTGGATTAAGATGTTGTTGTGTGAAAAACATATTTTGCACGTATATTGATGCATGGAGTAACGTGGAGTGGAAGGGGTTATCGAAGAACAGGAGGAGTAGAGAATAGCCCTTTGATTTCTATCTCACAGGAGAGCAAGGAGTATCTCACTAGGTTCTCGCCAGGAAGTGTGGTTCGATTGATTAAAGAATGCTTCCCACTAATACCACCTCTGTCTACACCACCACCTGCTTCACCCACATCAAGTCCATCCACACCAACACCACCTCCACCCCCTCCACCACCGAAAGCTAGGATGGCGACTGCAGTCAAGTTACCGACATTTCAGGGTGTAGGGAATGAAGAGCCAAGTCAGTTTTGGTTTGTGATAAAATCTGTATGGGATGGGCAAGGCATAATAGATGAAAACATTAAAAAGGCCACGCTGCTCAGTGCACTACAAGACCACGCACTAACATGGTACATAAAATACTCAACTGACCATCTGAATGAGGGAATAGCAGTGATCTAGGATGCGCTTAATAAAGAGTTTGGCTGACCAAAGTCTCAAGCCCAGTCAATCATTGGGTTCAAGGAGATAGCAATGTTTCCTGGCAAAACTCCATGGGATCTCGACCAAAGGTTAAAGAGTACTATTCATGAAGCTAACATGACTTTGAGAGATGACTTTGTCACAACATAAGATCTCAACCCAAGCCGAGGCACTGAAAACAACAATGAGGCTACACGCGGCCCCAATACCAGACCCAGGGTTGGAAGTTCAGCAAATCCATGTGCAACTTCAAAAATTGAGTTTGGAAATGCAAAGCTTGAAGCAAGGAAGAGTATCCTAACCAGAGGTATGCCCAGAGGTAGGTTGTATTAAATGTAAGAGCCAAACGCATGACAAGGACCATTGCCCTGTCTTCGCGAACTATCTGGGAGGAGGAGACTCGATGCCATTAAAAGTGGAGGTACAAGCAAGACCAAGTGTTGTGCTTGCACTTTGGTGCGCGATTTTCCAGGTAGGAGGAAAGCATGCCACGAACAATTTCCACCTATTTCCAAGCTTACGACAACCTCCTCAACACTTATTTTGTAACTTTTGTAGAATGTTGGGTCATGAGGAAAGGGATTTCCACATGTTGATGGATCGACTGCCTATGTATAGGATGAAAATAAAGATGCTCGGGCAGGAGCCGGCTATACCATTCAAGCGTGGGGGATTCCTGGTATGCAGGCGGAGTTGCGGCGGAATGGGACCTAGACGGGGATGGGGACAATTAATCTACTATGATTGTGGAGGGCTAGGGCATTACGCTTGGGACTGTACAAATCCAACCAAATCTTGTTGTCCATCATGCTACCAGTTTGATCACGATGCAGTCAACGACCCTATGCTGATTGCTCAATCGCAGGAAAAAGGAGTCCTCCCAGCTAGCCCCACTCAAAATGTCCAAGTGATGAAGGCTCAACCACGCACTGAAGACCCCAACATAAATATGATGCTCATACATGGCATAGCTAGAGGGGAAGATAAGGGGAAGAGGCCAGAAGAGGATACGTGGGTTTGTAAGGCTCCTGCAAAACAACTAGAATTTGATTTGGCGCAAGTGAAGAAACCTTTTTGGAGGCTAAGAAAATTTTCACAAAAGCATCAACTACGGGTAGTAAAGGGCAATCAGAATTGGAATATATATAGGTCTTTGATAACTACCTTCTTAGAAACCTGTATGAAGCTTCTAAGGGATGCTAATGCAGTGAAAGGGTTACAAGAGTTAATAACTAGATGTGTTGGGGCAGATGAACTGTGCTTGATCTGCAAATTGGGCAAACATGTTTTGCATACCAGTTGGGAGATGCGACTCACCATCTAGATAGGCGACTATGAGATGGACTAGGTCGTTTTAGATCTGGGGTCCGATGCAAATGTCCTACCAAAATAGACTTGGGAATGCATGGGTAGGCCTATGCTGCAATGGTCTCTGATCCAATTATGGATGGCCAACCAACAAAAGATTCTGCCTATGGGAAGGCTGAAAGGGGTTACCGTGGACATCGACGGTGCCAACACACAAACCGATTTTGAAGTCACTGAAATCATGGATGATAGTAACCCATATCCAGCGTTGCTAGGGATAGATTGGGAAATAGACATGAATGGAATCACCAACCTCAAGAAAAGGAAAATGAACTTTGAAAAGAATTCTCTCTGAGTAGTGATTCCATTGGATCTAGCTAAAGGAGCATGTTATACTAAATGTGTGCATGAAGATGATAGTGATGGGGAACTAGACTGTATCTATCAGCTCACAGTGTGAGATTGGGACAAGGTAAATCCAACAGTGGACGGTCGACTCTCATGGGACCGCAATAGCTCTTGCATGTTGGATTCAGACGAAGAGGTTGAATGATGGCAGAACCGACTGCACGAAGTAACCACATTAAATTGCAACAGGATGGTCATGACATGAGCTGTAGAGCCACCCGCAGAGGAAGCTGAAGAACCGGTTGCCTCGGTGAAATCAAAACCAGGTGCGCCAATAATATCTATGGTAGCACCCCAAACGACCTTGGCTTTAGCAAAAGGGGCAGTCGTAACAATGCAAAGGAAAAAGCATGGAGGTCGCGGGAAGAGTGGGCACAAGTGGCCAGGCAAACTAATGGAAGCAGCCTAAAGCGACTCTGGTCACTAGTAGCCGAGGGCAGGGTCCGTAGGGACTGAAGGGGCAACACACATCGTGGTCGTCCAATGATACAAACCTCTTGGAAGTTGCAAATACCACGGAATAGATGGGTCTGTAGTAAGCAATGGAAGAGAGCTCAAAGGAAGCCGAGTAGTTGTAGGCCCCACGTTGACAACACACTCTAGGTACGGTCGGCAGACCAAAGAGCTATATACAAGAACATATTCAGCAGAATGTCACATCGCGACACTCACAACAGCGTAGCCCCTTTGCACATAAGGCGATTCAGAACGCTTAGGAATACTGATAAGAATGACCAAGCTGTGACCCTACTATCATGGCTGCGCACACATCCTCAGAATGACAAAATGGCTACCCGAGCGATTGAGCAGTGCTCGCAGCCCAGGCTGGTAGTGACATTAGGATGACACACCAGCGGTGTGAACACCTGAATAGTGGTTGACGTTATAGTCTCAGTGTCTCGAGCAGTTGAAAGAAGGCGTGGGACTATAAATGAGTCTGTAGGAAGCCGGTCTGGCGAAACACTTCCCTCCCAAATTACTCCACCCTCCCGATCGCAACAACATCCGATGGACTATGCTGCCGCACGAACCAGTCAAGAGATGATCATTAGCACCACTCTTCATGACAAGGACATTACGATATGGGAGGAAGGAGCGGGCAACGTACCATTAAGGCAAAAGTTCCAAGTCAGATCTGCTAAGATGTGCCGAGGGAACATTAGTACTAAGCTAGAAAAGGAGGGAAGGAAGTCATTCAAAATTTCAACTTTATTTTATGGCCTCGGCAGAGCATAGGTATATTGGCAATATACATCAGAGCAAAGCAGCAAGTAGTCGGCTCCTAGACAACCCATGAGTACCATGGCTAGAACCCGAGCATGATTCACGGAAGAAATGCAGCTGAATGCAGAAGAGCCAAAGGGTGGGAGTCAGGCACCTGGGGTTCTGAAATCCCCGTGCACACCACGGAAGAAGAATACTAAGCAGAAGATAGGAATAGTCCAAGCGTCACTGTGGTTCACCAAGCAATCTGTAGCCATTAAGGGCAAAGCTGTTTCCATCGAAACCAATGAGGATGACGATGCTCTCCAAGAGTTGCTTGACTAGATAAACGCATAGGCTAAGGAAGAGGTGGATGCATTCCAACACACATCGTTACGTCCATATCTCTCTCCATGGTGAGGGTCAACCAAGCTACCCAAGGACTTAGACATTGTGAAGGATGAGCTTCAGGCCCCACTTCTTCTAGATGACATAAAGTTCGAAGGCTTGCTATTGGGGTGCGTTCCAAGCCTCAAATTTTAAGATTGGGATTTGGCTGACTGCGATAAGTTCCCTGAGCTAGCCAAAGACATGTTACTGCCACGGGTATGGCTACTAGGTGTGGAGAAGGTGGGCATCCTCAACCTCAGATGGCTACCTCACTACCACCGCGTGACTATTACCACATTTGTAATCCCTCTAGTTGGATTCCTGTGGTTGGAAGAGTCGATCCTGATCACAGCTAAACTAATCCACCAAATAATGCACCTACCGCTGAAAGGAAATGACCCCATTGACACTGCAGGAACCAGCAATGAGGTAGGACTCGCCGAAACAACAAAAACACGATATCAGCTGGAGAAAGGTAAGGGCGGATATGTCATAGCCAGCATCAACAACCGAGACATCTGAGTGGCTACCCAGATCCTTGCTTATAAACACATGAGGAAGTGCTACGCAGACGAAGTACCCGCTTCTTTCATTGCGTTGGCTGGACAATGTGCCGAAAGGGTCCAGTTCAATTGGGCATAGTTCTTATGCAATGAGTTCCTAACCAACTGTGAAGAATCACAAGAGAAAGGTAAGACATTTCACTATGCATGGTTGCTTTTGTCAATCCTCTTGGTTACAAGTGAACTACCGTAGGATAGCCAGTTCCCCAGCATTAAAGATGACCTCCCTGAGTCAGTGCGGTATATGGCGCTATGCGGTACAAGGGATGCAACAACGGTTTTTGTAATTCAAGCATTTTGGACCTCTATGGAAGGAAAGATAAGGACAAAGATTGCTCGACGACTGCGAATGTCTCCCACGATCTATAATAATTTCCAGAGCACGGTTGAGTTTAAAGCTGACATGCATCACTGGTACATCCAGGCATGTAAGGATCCATAACAATCCTGGGTCACACTCTCGTTCATGGCAACAGATGAGGCAATCTACGCAGTTTTGGCAATGTAGCAACTTGAATGGTTTACCCCAGATAAGGTCGTTCTCGACCAACTCATCGCGCAGCAGCAGAAGAAGGATCGACAACAGCGGCTCATGCACCTGGCAGAAAAGGCACGTCGGGAACAACAGATGGCCTTGCAGCAAGAGGTGTCCAAGAACTCGCCAACAGAAGAGATCACAGCAGATTAGTTATTGGAGTCAGACTAGGAAACAGAGACATAGGACCATGCGGACCAGGTCAAGTGGTGGTGCACACAGGACTCACCAACTACCCGGAAAAAAGTCCAAAATAGTGAAGGCTTTGGAGAAAGAATTCACAGCGAGTCCTCCCACTACCAGTGTTGTGCCCACTCTAATTACAGAGAAAACAATTGTCTTGGGGGAGATCATGATGCAATTGGAGGCAATATAGGTGCGCTCTCTGGGCAGGGTTGACCTCGTCAACAATACAACCACAACTAAGCAAATGGTGCATGCGCCCACACTCAACACTGTACCATTGCCAGCCAATGCTATCCTAGTCAAAGGCACTGGTAACGACCATAGTTCGGAGTTAGATCTGGCTGCCCTACTTGGTGGGTTACTCTACCAACTAAAGGATAGACTCACTAATGAACTCTGGACTAGGAAAAGTCACGCCCTTCAAACTTTAATGTAGAAAAACAGGTAAATCTTCAGCATGCTGCCTTGGTCGACCATTATCGGGATGTCAAACAAGCCGTGATAGAAGCGTGCAGCATGGTTCTGGTGTTAGCTATCCCCATGGACCTTCCAACCATTACCAAGGTTCAACACATGGCCGCAAGAGTCCGCACAGCCCAAGAGGCAGTTGTAAAAGCATAGGGGGATCTTACTCGACAAACAGCAGAGCTCAGATTCCAGGCATTGCAACCATTGGTGAATCGTGAACAACACCGTGAAGAAATTCAAGTAGGCATGGAAACAATGAGGTGTGTTGTCCGCGAATATTCAGGGCTCTTAGATCAGTCTATTGGTATACTTACATCTCTCTAGGAGGACCCCACCATATAGTGTGTAGAAGCTAAGGCGCGCGCATTGCAACAGGCCTATGATACAGCTCGCAGAGATGCACAAATGGTCGCTTTCACACAACGGCTAGCCAAAATGCAAAAGGCCTAGGCTCTCAAAGCCCAAATGGATGTTGCACAACAACAAGAGGCAAAGCTTAAAGAATGCATTCAACCATGTCTCAATGAAGCATTTTTTGTCTCTACAATGGTTGAGGGCAAGTTAGCACATATGTAGGTAGTATGCGATTCCGAGCAAGCAAATCCAACTGACATGGATGCATCAGTGACTCAGGTGGAACAGGTACAACAGATCACTGTGGAATTTGTTGAGGAAACATGCATTGTGCAGAAGTTGTTAACCAACCTCTGTGAGAAGATCATCGCACTAGCCGAGTGACTCGGGATGAGTCACAATGATTGTGTTGGGGGACTGTTGGGTAGCAGAAGCCTCGCACTAGGGGGCGTGAAGAAAGACATTTTGGGTAAAGTTAGGGTAAAGACTTCGCTAAAAGTGCGAATTATAATAGGTTGAGTCAAAGGGTAGTCCACCCAAAAATAATGTAAAGAAATGTAAATAGAGTTGGCTCACACAGGGATCATGGGCCAAGGAAGGGTATAAATAGAGTGAGGCTCTATGGGTAGAGATAGTTAAGTTTGGATAGAAAATCTAGAATATGAAATGTAATGGGTTTTTGAAGAAGATAGTTTGAAAAGCATCTATAAGTCCGAGTCGAAGGTTGGGGTAGTAGGTAGAGACTTTGCAGCTGTGTGCGCAGAGGCTTGGAAAGTCTATAACTGTGTGCGTGGACCCCTGCAGTTGAGTGCACAGGGTGGATCTGAATGTATTGAGGATAAGTGGAAATAAAGATAAGTTTCTTTTGAAATTTTGTGTTCCTTCTGAGCGGTTGCGAATCTGACTTTCATAAAATCTATTTAATTTTATCTACTTATTGTATGAATGAATATAAATCTAGGCTCATTTTAATGAGCGAATCAGTTGTGTTGGTTAAATGTTTGCTTAAATACCCTGTTAATTTGTAACAACATCCTCCAATAGAATAAGGAAGCTATAATCAATCTGGATTTTCGCAAATATCGAGCAACGCAAAGCTATAAACTAGTGTACGAAACCTCCAAACCACACCAAGACATCCTTAGGGTGTGGAAACCTAGTTCCAACACCCTCCCTTGCTTCCTCGGGTGAGACTTCAGTCTGCACTCGGCGGGCTATTACTGAAAGGGCCGGTAGCTATGGGATTTGTTTGGCTAAATAACTCTTCCGAACCGGGTGAGGCCCAAATAAGCCAACACACTCTCTTCAAATAATATTGGTGCCTTGTAGATTTTAAGGACGATTTCCATCATGTATACATCTCCGTGAGGCACGATCTGACAAAGAAATGGACAACATTGCCATTTTTGGTCACCAAAGATGATATGATGTAGTTAAACCTTAAGTGGTTGACTGACTGGCTTCTTCCAACAAATTTTTTCAAAGGTATCACATGAACTAGTGGTGAAGGTGTAAGAGGCACTAGTAAAGTAGCGCAGAAGGAAAAGAATAAGGTGACCATTGAACTAGAGAAAAAATATCGTGCAGTAACCAGAGGGTGAGCATGATGAAGAGCATCATACTGAAGAACTGGATCAGGGTACTGAATACACCTTTGTAGACCTTCAGAACTTTGATTCTCCTTTTATTCTTAAATGACGTCAAGAGTCAATTGCGGGATGATCTAAAAATCACTTGTGAGTGATCTCAGTTAAATAATTAATGAATGAAGGTATTACAAACTCATGTGTTGGTGTGTGTCTATGTTATCTTAGGCAAGGGATCGATCAGATTGCAAAATACACAGACACTAGAAGATGGAAAACAGTAAGAGAAACACAGTAATCAAATACATTAACACAACAAATTAATAAAGAGTTCACCCAATCCTCTTGGGCTACGTCTCCAGTTCAGCTTTCAGTGGTGGCCTTCTTTTATTGTGTCTTTAAAGCATAATTTTACAATGAGGAGCTCAACTTGAGTATCTTGAAATAGATTATGCTTGGTAGGGTGGTTCTTGGATTCCCCAAGCCACTAGAGTGCACAGACTCTTCCTTACCAAGTCTCGACCTCACTGGTCTTAATGGGATGAGTCCAATTTGGTACTCAGTTCCCGACAGATATCCTCACAGGGACCGCTTGAACCTTTCAAGCCTAGTTCTGTCTGCTCAATGTTGCCTTAACTCTACAGGTCAGCTTGGCTCTCTGTGTTTTGCTTCTTGCTTCACTGTCTCCTTCTTCCCCCTTTTTCGTTTTCTGTCTATTCATGGCTTGAAGCCAATTTGTCTCATGAATGTCCGCTTCCTCTTCCACCCCTTTAGATCACCTACTTCTATTCGCTTGGAGTTCCCTGCCTTTGCGTCATCGACACTATGTAACGTCTCACAAGGAAGTGGCCACTTGTCCTCTCATGAACTGTGCCAGCTCTTCCTCAAACGGTTCGGTATTTCGGTTACGTTGTGTAATGATTCATCTGCCAAATCAATGGTCAAATAGAATTTTAGGCTTTTATATGTCACAGCTTAATTCTCCCTCCAGATTTGGTTTCTCATCAGGTGCAATCTCCACCGTTAGATTTGGAGCCCCCAGATCCTACGGCGTTCACTCTTATTGCGCGGTTGACTTGCTCGGACGTTAGAGCGGTTTTTTCTCTCATCCGCCAGACACGCATCATGTAATGTGTGGAATCGCTCGTTCTCTTTCCAAATCTTCTTACTGCCCAAAATGCCTCCAATATTCTACCAGTTTTGGAGTTCGGGACCGACCTCTCGCTTTTAGTGCTTTTCCCACAGTTTTTGGCTTCCCTTGTGACTGAGCGCTCGGGGCCTTTCCATTTCGAGGGGTTTTTCCCTTAGCGCTAATCGCACATTGGAAACAGCCTCCATTTTCTGATCCAGACTTCCTAACTGCTAGTTTGTGCCCTACATAGTCTCCATGGGCCTCGGTCAACGCACTTTGACTGAGGTCCTCATCATTCCTTGCTGGCTACAAACTGCCACTATCCAAAGGTCCTTCCTGATAGATCTTTTTTCACAAGTTTTTGAAGTTTGTCCTGATTTGATATAGTCATAGAACTTTGATAATTTTCATGGATCCAATTCAGATCACGACCTTCCCATTGAAAAAGTTTTTCAACCACCAAAATTTGGTTTTCAAGCATCGACTAAGTGAGGGTACAATTGTCTCACTTGTCCAATCTCTGTCCACCTTGCACTGCTCGGCTTTGAACCCTTGAGCCCAACTCTGAGGTACTTAACATATCCCCTGTGCATCATCCTTACCTTTCTGTCCAGAACTGTGTATTCCTGCAATTCATTAAGATATTTAGGTAACAGGTCATCAATAGAAGGCAATTGACTCTGCTCTTTGGGATCCTCAATTAGTGAAGGTTCAAATAATCTCAAGAAATTTTCATTCATGACTGAGTAGATGTGCATGTAAGCTGGTAGATCAAAGCGAAAAGCATTCTCACCAATTTTCTCAAGTATCTTGAAAGGTCCATACCTGATAGGATTTAGATTTTTACCTTCACCTTGCATCATATCGTTGCTGATATACAACCAGACTCGGTCACCAACTTGGAAACTATGCTCCATCGGATGCTTGTCATGCGTTCCCTTGTATTTGGCTTGGCTCTTTTCTAACTATTCCTGTACTACCTGGTGGATCTCTTGGATCTGTTCAATGAACCTAGTTGCCCTGTCCACATCACTATGTCCCTCAACTATGGTGTCTTTACCAAAGACAAAATCCAAAGGAGACCTTGGTGTGAAACCAAAATAGGTCTCAAAAGGAGATCTCTATGTAGAGGAATGTTTCCCTATTGTAAGCATGCTACACAAAACATAAATGTTCATCCCAAAGCTTAGGATGCTTGCTGCAATATCCCCTTAGCAACTAGATCACTGTCCTATTGACTACTTCTATCTGGCCATCAATTTGTGGATGAAAATATGTGAGTTTCTTCAGTTTGGTGTCCATTAGTTCTCACAGACTTGACCAAAATTTCCCCACAAATCAGCTGTCTTGATCAAATACAATGGAATTGGGTAATCCAAAATGAACCCATAAATGTTGAAAGAACAGTTTTTTAGTTTGTTCAGTTGTATTCTGTTTATTACAAGGTATTAAAATACACATTTCGCTGAACCTATCCACAACAACATATAGATAATCATGACCTTTCCTGGATTTAGGCAGTCCTCCAACAAAGTCCACAGAAACACTTTCCCAAGGATGAGAAGGAACTAGTAATGGAGTCTACAAGCCTAGTTTTCTGTTGCTGGGCTTGCTTTTAGCACACATAGTAAACCCTCTTACATATCTAGAAACTGTCTCGTTCATTTTTGGCCAATAAAAAAATCTTTGCAGCCGTGCAACTATTTTACTTACCCCAAAGTGACCTGATATTAGAGAAGTGTGTGCTTCTCAAATTATCTTTACTCTTTCAGTTTGTGGAATGCATAACTTCCCACAATGATATAAGAGTTGGTCCTTTACATGATAATCCAATTTTTCTACTCGTTTGCCTTGACTTAAAGTTGCATATGCATCCTTAAAGTCTATATCTTGAGCATATTGTTCAATGTAACTCTTATGTAACACAAAATTATGCTTAAGTATAGTAGATGCATTTATAATGGGTCTAGATAACATATCTACAACTTTATTGTGTA